>CAUJRU010003322.1:0-51550 GCA_963277665.1 Viscum album | reverse complement strand
TGCGCGTAATAAAGTTTACATTTTTTCAAAATAAACCCTGGGAATTATTCATTCTGATATCTATGGGCCAATATAAAACAACCAACTCATGGAGATAATTACTTCATTACTTTAATTGATGACTTTACTCACATTACTTGTGTTATTTATATGAAACATAAGTCAAATGCTTTGAAAATGTTTAAAAGTTCTAGGAGAAAATCTGAGAAGAAATGTGAGTATTCAGTGAAGAAGTTAAGAATAGAAAATAGTGGGGAATATAAAAATAAAGAGTTTGAAAGTTATCAAGATAATCATATAATTCGACATGATTTTAGTACACCATATACTCCTCAACAAAATGGTTTTTATGAAAGAAAAAATATAAGTATGATTGAAATGGGGAGAACTATGTTACTTGAATATGGAATCTCTCATTACTTTTGGAGTCAATCCATGAGCACTACAGTTTGTGTCTAGAACTGATATTTTTATAGGCTAATTTATAATATGAATCCTTATGAAAAATTTTATGAAAAAACTCCAAGTTTGAAACATTTGAGAGTTTTTGGGAGTCCCCATATCATAAATAATAAAGGTGGGAACCTTGGAAACTTTGATCAGAGAGGTTAAGATAAAATATTTCTTGGCTATGCTCTAAAAGGAAGAGCGTATATATGTTTCAACAAATAGATAAGATGATTAGTTGACTCTGTTGATGTGAAATTTATTGAAAAAGATTATGAAGATTCTAAAAAAACTTATGCAGATAAGGAATATAAACAAGATGAAATATTTTTTTGTTAAGAGTTATGATAAGGATGATTTTTTTTGAAATACTACTCAAGAAGAAGAATCAGACTTAGTTGTTTCTTATGATGAGGAACAATATCAAAAATCTCATCCTAGGATAAGGAAGAAAGTATAATCTCAAAATATAATCGGTGATCGACATCAAAAGGTTCAAAAAATAATAACATCAAAAGCTATTACACGTACTTATTTATATTCAAAAGTTGATCCAAAAGAGGTGAATAAGGATTTTGAGCATCTAGAATGGATTTTGGATATGAATGGAGAGTTGGATCAAATTGAGAAGAATGATACTTGGGAACTTGTTCCTAAGATAAATGATAAAAAATTTCTTGGTACAAAGTGGGTGCTCTAAAACAAGTTGAATGAAAATGGTGAAGTGATAAGAAACAAATAAAGGTTAGTGTGCATAGGTTACTCACAAATTGAAGTAATTTAATTTGATAAGAGTTTTTATCCAATGTAAAGGTTATAAATAATTAGAATCTTTCTTTCTATTTATACAAAATTAAGTTACAAAATATTTTAGAAGGATGTGAAGTTGGAATTTTTGAATGAAGATCTTAATGAAGAATTTTATATTGAACAAGCATGTGGATTTATTGTTAGGAAGGATGAATGTTATGTGTTCAAGTTGAAGAAATCCTTGTATGGACTAAAGAAAGCTCCAATGTCATGGTATTCCAAATTGGATACTTTCCTAAGAAAGTTAAATTTTAATAAAGGAAGGGTTGATGGTAATCTGTAAATCAAAGAAATTCAAGATATTTCCCTCATTTCTATTATTTATGTTTATGAAATTATACTTATTGGAAATGATGAAATGTATTGTGACATATTTATTGAAGAGATTAAAAACTTGTTTGAGTTATCCAAGCTAGGAGAAATGAAATAATTTATTGGGTTACAAATTTCAAAAAATAAGAAGCATGTATTTTTTCCCCAAGAAAATTATTCTAGTGAACTTCTTAAGATGTTTGGAATGGAAAATTTAAAACTAGTTTCCACACTAATTTCTGTGGGAACCAAGTTGAATAAATATGAAAAAGATAAAGAATTTGACTTTAAAGAGTTTTATAAGCTGATTGGAGGTTTGTTATATTCAACTACCTTAAGACCAGATGTCGTTTATGCAGTTACCTTATATTCAAGATTTCAGAGTGCTCTAAAAGAATCACATCTGAAGATGAGTATGTTTCTTCCACTGAAGATTCTACCCAACTTATGTGGATGAAAACTCAGTTGGAATACTTACTTGATGAAGTAAATTTACCCTTTCTCTTGGGTTATTATAATCAGAGTTCCATCAACCTTACAAGAAATATATTACAAAATTCTCATTCAAAAAATATTAACATCAAAGATAATTTCATTAAAGAGCATGCAAAGAAGAATGATTTGAAGCTGGAGTATGTTTCCACATCAGAACAAGTTACTAACATATTTGAAAATCCTTTACCAAAGGAATAATTTCTCAAGAAAAGTTTAAACATGGACATCTAAACTATTTCTCACCAAGTTTTTGTTATTTTTTCCCTCTCTCATCTTGTATTTGGATAGTGTTGTTAAGGGGGATAATTTTTTCATAAATCTATCCAATGATATATACTAAAATTTTTAAGGAATCATGTATGTAATGGGATTTGTGGGTAAGCTATGAACTCAAAATGTAAGTGTATAAACTATTCTAATAGTTTTTTGGAGTGTTTGTAGGAAACTTTTGTTTTCAAGTAAGTGGAAGAAGTAAATCAAGAAGTTAATAAATATGTGAAGGAAATTTTGAAAGCTAACAAAGTTTAATGAATCACTACCTTTGGAAAACATGGTTTTTCAATCAATGATTATTATTTCCTACAATGAGTTAGCTCATGTAGGATTAATTTTTTTGATAAGTAATCCATATCTTGAAGTTACAAAATTTAGTGATTTATGAACCTTGGTTGATAAAAAAGTCCAAAGGGGGATGTTGTTGGAAAAAAGTTGATAAGAAGTTGTTTTTGGAAGTTGGAAGAAGTTTATGCTAAAAGTATTGTCTTTTTTGGTCAAAGAAAAGAAATCAATTCACTTTTTATGTCTTTATGATCTGATTAAAAGGATGGAAGGTTTCATTTTAATAAGAAGATAAAACTCAAAATTCTTAATAAGATCAGATGAAAAATGATTAATAAAGTCTATCAGGTTATAAATAAGTTTTTGAGAGAATAGGTTCATCAGACCCACCTTAGGTATGGAATGAACATTTTGATCATAATGGGAATATTATCGGAGACTGAAACTATCCACATTAAATGTGTTGAAGATTTTATGATCTTGGATTTCTCATAAATCATAAGTTTTCTGAAAAAATTGTGATGATAAACTTATGAAATAAAGGGGGAGAAAAAGTGTTTTCAATCAGTTTAAGGTTTGGTTGGAATGAAAGGAGATGCTTGAAGTATGGGAAGTCACAATACTTTCCAATGTAATGTATATTATTATATTCCAATCTTAAATGTTTTGAAATTCATGAGAAAGTCATGATTAAAATTAGGAGTTTGTGAAATAATAAATTCAAAATTTTCCAATCTCAATTCATTGGTACGAGAACACTGGATGCAGAATTGTTTGAAGAATGGAAAGTTTTGTTTAAAATGTGAGAAGATAAAGATTCTAGTTTCCAGTAAAACCAGTAATACAAAAGATTCAAATTTTCAAAGAAAGAAGTTATCATGTACCATAATCAGAAAAGTAAAGAAGTTGCTACTGATACTGGTCCTTCGGACGCGGTGTGCCATCGATAAATTAAAAGAAGAATTGTTCTTGTTGGGAGTTTTTGGGACCAATGAAAAATAAAATAAGTGAAGTTTTTTGGGACTGATGCGTGGAATAAATTTAGAGACCAATCAACCAGAAGAAGATTAAAAATATTTTCAACATTTTTCATCAGGTTTAATTGTTTGTTTCAAGTGGTTAAAGAATGAAAGAAGAACTCTGATATGTTTTCATTTGGTTCAAGAGGAAAAGAAGTCATACTTTGTTTTCTTTCAATTGGTTCATGAGAAAAATAAAAAAATATTTATTGTTTCTCAATATGTGGTGCTGACTCATCAGACTAGAGGTGACACTAATCCATCAGAATGAGATAGAGACTAATCCATCAGATGCGGCATGACACCAATACTTCATCAAATGTAGGAACATTGGTTTGAGGAAATTATTAAAAAATTGAAGAAAATATTTTTTTTTGAAAGAAGTTTAAAAAGTGTTGTAAAGTGGGGTCTTGAAGTTTGTTTGAATAGTTTTTTGGATGTGTTAGTGAAAGGATTTTTGAAGGTATTGCTAAAGTTATGCTATCTTTAGAAGTTGTGACTATGTTTATAGAAGAATGGTTTCAGAGGTTTTCTGTCTTATGATTGGTAGTAGAGAAATATAATGAAGAATATGCTGTTGTACATATGTCTTCATTGTAATGAAGAAATAAGAATTGAAATTAGAATCAAACTAAAGAATGGTTAGAAAGGTTGAATCTAGAAAAAGTTTTGAGAATATTTGAGAAGGTTCAAGAAGAATTGATAAGAGTATAAAATCATTGAAAAAATTCAAATATAGAGATGAAATGAAGGGGAGATTCAAGTTTCATGAAATTTTCTTAAGTAGGAAAACTTTTTAGATTCCCGCCTAAAATATTTTTGGTGCACCTATAAAAAGAATAGAGTACATTGTACTTTCTAATGGATTTAAACACTATTTATGTTCGGATGAAGAGAGAGAAGTTTGAAAATTTTAGAGAGAAGAGGTTTCTGGATAGAGAATTCCTGAGAAAGTTTTCTAGATAGAATAAGAAGAAGGAAGATCATGTTCAAAGGTTATCAGATTGGTTTGGGTCATCAGACTGGGAAATCAAACTGAGATTTATGAACTGAGGTGGAATTAGTTCATATTTGTTTCAGTAGTATTATGGAAGACTTATATTTATAGACTGAGCAATCAGACTGAGGAATCAGACTGGGATATCAAGATGAGTATTATTACAAAGTCTATAGAAGTTATTACCTACTATTGGGTTGGAAAGTGAAGAATTTTTTTGAAGGTTATTAAACATGAAAGTTGATATGGAAACACATTAACATGTTTGGAAGCAATTTGTGAAAGTTTATTACCTTGTTAAATGAACTTATATTGCATAATTTGTTCTAGAAGAAGCATATGAATGGTTATATTGATCATAGTGCTACACAAGTGTATGGGTATATCCTTCTTGTTTGTATCCATATAAAAGGATTTATTTCTAGTGGATTGTGTGATTTTAGATTGTTTCTAAACCATAACAAATATGTAGATACTCTTTTTTAGTAGTGAACATTGTAAATACTTATGTTCCTATAGATGTGTGATTGTTTTGTTTTAAAAAAGTTACAAATCTTTAATAGGAGGTGAAGGTTTTTAAAAAATAAAGGAAACTTAAAAAAAGATATAATTGATTGAACCCTCCCCCTCTTAGTGATACATTGATTTTGGATGGGCAATATCATTTACTATATATTTTATTTTATGAAGTTACCACATAATGATCTTTTAAGTGTTTTTTTGGTGAGTTTTTTCTTTAAGTGATTGTAAACCAACCCACTATGAGTGTTCTTCAAGTGACTATAAATCAACTTACCACATGAGTTATTTTCAAGATACCACAATTAAGTGAGCACATATTAAAGTGTTAACTGACCACAAGGATTATAACTCTTGATCACTCAATACCCATGATTCATTTCATGTAGGAATAAAAAATCCTTAGAATTATTTGATAATGCACATGATAATTCAAATTATAGTTAAATGGTGTTATTCTAAGTATTATTATTATTTAAAACATAGAATACTATGATTGGTTATTTAGACACTTCTTTACAATCAAGAAGATCTTGGAATTAATGATGTAGGATTAGACATTAGAATTTGATCAAGGAGTAATGATATAAATTAATCTTGACATAGTTTATTCAAGCACAAGATACATACATGTAAAGATATATATGAAGAGAGATACAAAAAAATATGATTGATACAAGAATTTTGAAGTGTCTGATCCCTACTACGACAACTGTTTCATTATTTAAATCATTAATCACTTCATCTTTTTATCATATACTACTGAAGTGATTTAAGTTCTCTAGCTTCATCGACATTTATCTTTATCTTCTCCACTATTTTTCTAATTTTCTTTGTTAATACTTTTCTTCATATGTTTTTAATTGTAAGTGTTCATTTATGATTTTCCCAATCAAAAAAAATCCTGGAATTGATTATTCTAGAAACCAAAATGGAAGTTATTGAGTTATGAATCCTGAAGAAATGTCAGGTTAGACTTAGTTGTGACTCCTAAAAAATAAGGTTTGGGCCTATAGGTATTGTAAAATTCAGTGTTTTTAAATAGGATATCACACCTTACCCGAATGGCCTGAAGGCCTTCATTTTTATTGATTTTTGATAACCCCCCTTTCAAGTGATGAGGGGGAACCCTTACAAGGACCATAGGCTCAGAGATTACATGGATCATAGGATTTGGAGATTACATGAAAAAAAGGTCTTAGGTAATTAAACCAAACTATCTATAAGGAACTGCCCCTCCCCAGCCTCTGCATCATGATAGTATCTCTCCACCTTCACATGGCCATATGGCTAGGCTTCTCGTGCAAGAACAGGCTAGTACCGATGGCATATCCATACCCTCTCATTATGACAAATCCATTTGGCTCTACTCTGGTGAGTGCACCTACTTTGAATCCTCTTCTGGAGCTGCTCCTTTTTTTGTAGTATGTTTGGGGCAACTGCATGTGGCCCGAAGGCCTTGAGGTAGCCCGAAGGCCTTAAAGGTGGCATAAAAGCCCTACTGACCCAAAGGTCTGGGTGGCTTGAAAGCCTTAAGGACTCCACGCCCAAACCGGTGGCCCAAGGTGAATAGTTCCAACTGCTACAGTACCGAACAGTACTTTCTATAGTAACTGCTACAGTGCTTGCTACAATACCTCATAGTGTATAGTCTGCTACATTATCTGTACAGTGTATAGTCTGCTATAGTACCACATAGTGTACAGTCCTACTATAGTACTGCTACAGTGCCTACTACAATACCTGCTATAGTACTGCTACAGTATCGGAAATATGCCTCTACCTGGTTTTGAACCTGGGTCTTGTTGATGCACTTAAGGATACCTCACCAATTGGGCTGAGGCTCACGTGCAATAGGATATCACACCTTTAAAATTAAGGTTTCTTAGTGGGTACCAATATTCTCACCAATTAGAGATTATTGAAGAGTGGACTAGGATCTTGCTGATCCAAACCACTATAAAAATACTATGTTTATATTTTATTTCCACTGCATCATATTCTGAACATTTCACTACTCTATTACTTCATAAAATTATAAAATATGATTTATTATTTTCTTTAAGAGTTTTAAAATAATACTAACCCCTCTCTAGTCCATTATTTCCATTTATCTCGATACAAAAATTAGTATCAAAGTTAAATACTTCAAGATATTTGTTCTACTATTTATTTTTAACTATTATACTAACCTAAATTTCATAGACCTACTAGTTTATGGAATAGAGACCAATTATTGAAGATTATAGGTATTAGTGAAAATGATTGATGAATACATAAAAAGCCCTGATTTTTTTATGGAAGTGATTATAGATATTAGAAATATTGAGTGAATTCATACCCGAATTAGTTAAATGGGGATTATTAGATAATCATGGATAAATCATATAAATTACCTAAAACTGACCTATATACACTTATAGGTAACTATATATTAAAATATGTTTTTAATTATAAAGTGAAAAATATTTTTTATTGTGTTATAATTAGAAGCGTGTATGGCCATTTTTCATCCTGCAAGACAACCCACAAAATTTGGATAATTATACAAGTTACTCACTATGGGATAAACAAGCTTAAAATAACCAAGCTGTGAATACTTTGTGCAGAATACTAGGATTTCATGATGGGAAAAGATGAATCAATGAACCAAATATTTCACCAGTTTACAAGAATTATGAATGGTATGAGTGAAATTAGTTAAGTACTATAAGATTAAACTTTAGTTGAAAGGGTGGTGATAACATTACCAATAAGATAACATGCAAAGAAAGTGGTGATCAATTAAATTAAGAATTTTAAAGTGTATGCCTTAGATGAACTAATCGGTTCTTTTATGCTGTATGAAATTGAATTGAAAAATATTTTCGATAAGGAGAATATAATGGAAAAAGTTATTTATTTTAAATATAATGCTAATAAATCCTCTATCTATTTTGAATCTAATTTCTAGGAAAGTGAAAAAATATGCCTCATTTTAGCAATAAGTTATTCAAATTTATGAAAAAGGAGGAAATAAGAAGTTCAAGATAAATAATAAAAAGGAGTATAAGAAAAGTAATACTAGAAATAATAATGATGTTTCAGAATTAACTTATTATGAGTGCAAAAAGAAAGGTAAAATTTGAAATGACTATCCTAAACTCAAGAATTCAATGAAAGATAAATAAAAAATGAGGAAAGAAAATAAAGCTTTGTTTAGAGGATGAGACTATTCATATAGTTTATATTCAAGCAGTTACTCATGAAGTGAACATGTGAATGGGAAACCTTTCTTTAATGGATACACATTGTAAAGTAACTAATTCATTTTTTACTCAATTAATTACTCATAATAATTTTAATCATAATTAAATCACTAAAAATGAAAAATAAATTGATTCTGATTCTTTTTCTGGTTCTGATTTTGTTAATTCTAAAGTCAAACAACTGTATAAAGAGAATGAGGAATTAAAGAATGATTGTATCAGTATTATTGAAAATAATTCTAATATAAAAATAAAAAATAAGAATACAATTAATGAAAATGAGAAACTTAAAAGGCGATGTGAAAATATGAATACCAGTGTTTCCCAAAACGAGGAATATAAAATTAATTGTGATTATGAGATATTGAAACTAAAAGAATAAAATGATGGTGTTAATGATTTCCTAGCAGTAAATAACCAAGATCATGAAAGAAGGTTCAATTTAGACTTGGATGAAAATAATAAAGTTGAGAATGGGTGTAAAAATCTCAAGCAAGAAAATAAATAATTGAGAAATATAGCTTTTGGTTCTAATGAAAAAAATATATACTAATTTAGAAGATATTAAAAAAGAGATTGTGGATTTGAAAAAGTATGCTTCTAATCTTAAAGAAAATTTATCTAATTTTTTTCAAGTAAATGAGAAATATAAAAAAATGATGCTTATGATGAAACCAAACTATAACAAGAATGGTTTTAGCTATAACAACACATCACCAAGGATTAATAATACTACTTTTGTTAAAATATCAAACTGATGTATTTTAAATTCTACTTCTTTTAAATGTAGAATGCAAGGGAATTATGCTAATGAATCCCCTTTAAGATTTACACAGTCATCCAGGCATACTAAAGCATTCAATAATAAATATTTTTTTTTCTAAACAACCCACAAATAGATGTTTTAAATATATTTGGATTCCAAAATTTTCTATTAGTGATCTAATTGAATCCAAGTTATCATGGATACCAAAACACTCTACCAGATTGATTAATTTCAATAAATTTTCCTTAGTAGTCTCAAAGATTCATGGTATTTAAATAGAGGGTGTTCCAAACACATGTCACATGAAATTTAAAATTTTATATCTTTTAATTTGTGTGATAGAGACCAGTTACTTCTAGAGAAAAATCTAATGTCAAGATTAAATTTATTGGGGAATTTTTATTTTGTGAAACTATTATTATTTAAAAATTATTTTGTGTATATGGTTTAAAATACAATTTAATAAGTATATCACAGTTATGTGATGATGTATTACATGTAATATTTTAAAATGATAAATGTATAGTTTTCAAAAATATTTTTTTTTGTTTTATGAAAATAGAAAAGATAATGATTACACTATTGATTTTTATGATCTAACCAAATAGAAAGTTAAGTGTTTAAATGCTGTAGAATTATATGACATTATGTGGAATAGGAGCCAAATACATGCAAACTTGAGACGATTTCACAAGTTTTCAAAGCATGAATAGGTTCTATAATTTCCAAAGTTACATTCAAGTAGGTACTTTATGTGTAAATCATGTTTAAAGGGTAAGAAACATAAAGAAAGATTTAAATATGAGAACGATGTTAATACTAATAGATGTCTTGAATTGTTACATCTTGATGTATTTAGTCCTATACCACTTACTAGTTTTTTTTGTAAATAAGTATACATTTTTAATACTTTATGATTATATTAGATACATATATATTTATTTCTTATCATATGAAAATGAAACTCCTACCAAATTTTGTGCTTTCTATAAACTTATTCAAAATTAAAAAAATATTTCAATCACTTCCATCATAAGTGATAGAGGTGGTGAATTTTTTAACTTAGAATTTGATAACTTTTTTGAAAAAATGGATATAAACATTGTTTTTCTTCCCCTAGGATAACATAATAAAATTGTGAAGTTGAAATAAATAATAGATCAATTCAAGAAATGGATAGATTAATGATTATTGAGATAATATGCATAAATATTTTTGGTCCAAAACTATACATAAAACTTGTTATGTTAGACCATTTTTAAATAAAAACCCTTATGAATTGTTTATATGGTTTAAACCTAAAATTGGGAATTTTATTGTTTTTGGTTATAAAGTTTTTATTTTAAATACAAATGATAATTTAGATAAGTTTGATTCTAAATTTGTTAAAAGATCATTTTTAGGTTATTATAATTCTAGTAAAGAATACAGAATATTCAATAAGATAAATTTAGTTGTTGAGGAGTATTTTTATATTAAATTTGAAGAAAACAATAATCTCAATTTGAATTCTAAGTTAAATAAAGATGATGAAGAATTCAAAGAATTCAATTTTAGTGAAAATAATGATCAAGATACTGACAATGCATCAGTTAAGGGGGAGAAATCTCTTCTAAAACTAATCCTAAATAGTGGAAAACTCTTAAATATCATATTATTGAAAAATTAATTAGAAATATTGAACTTGGTATACAAACCAGGAAATATTTTTTAAATTAATCTATTAATTTTTTATTTGTTACTAATTTCATGTCTATTAATATTGATGATGATTTAATTGATTCAAAATGGATTAATTATATGCATGATGAATTAAATCAATTTTAAAGAAATTAAGTGTAGAATTTGGTTAAATTACCAAAAGATAAAAAAATAATAGGAACTAAATTGATTTTTCTTAATAAAAATGATGAAGCTGGAAACATAGTGAAAAATAAGAAAGACTAGTAGCTCAAGGTTATTATTAGGAAGAGGGAATTGAATTTAAATATTATTCTTACCCTATTTCTATGATAGATTCTATTATAATTTTATTAGTTTTTTCTTGTTCTAAAAATATTAAATTATTTCAAATAAATGTAAAGAGTGAATTTTTAAATGGAATAATTTTTGAAGAAGTATTTGTTAAACAACCCCTGGAATTTAAAAATGAAAAAAATTCCAAATAATGTTTTTAAACATAATAAAGCTTTATACGGTCTTAAGAAAGCTCTTAGAGCTTGGTATGAGAGATTAACATAATTTTTTATTTCAAAATGATTTCATAAAATGAAATTTTGATCCTAACTTATTTATATATAAAGTTTCAAATGGTATTTTTATTTTATAGATATATGTTGATGACATAATATTTGGTTCTACAAATAATTTACTTTTTAATTACTTTTCTAATGTAACTACTAGCGTGTTTGATATAAGATTAATGGGTGAATTGATTTTTTTATTGTCTTACCAATTAACCAAAGAAAATATATTATTTTATTAAATCAATCAAAGTATTCTAAAGAACTTATTAAAAGGTTTGGAATTTATTCATGCAAGTCTATTATAACTCTAATGAGTACAAATTCCAAAATAGATTTGGATGAATCTAGAAAGTGTGTCGATTTTAAACTATATAGAGGCATGATCAACAAATTACATTATTTGACCACATCTAGACCATATATAATATTTTTAGTTTGTTTGTGTGCTAGATTTCTGTAAAAATTGAAGGGAAGTCATCTTAAATATATTAAGATACTTATTAGATATATTAAATGAATTGTTGGTAATGGTTTATTTTATTCAAACCAGAATTGTTTTTATTTTTTATCATATTCCAACTCTTATTTTGGAGGTTGTAGGCTTGACCAAAAGAGAACAATAGGTATGTGTCATTTTCTTGGTAAGAATTTAATATAATGGAGTTCTAAGAGATAACTATTAGTGACATTATGTATAAATGAGGATGAGTATGTTTATATTTCTAGTTTTACTCTCAATGTATTTCCATTAAACACAATTTATGTGATATTAATATTAGATTTTGTAAATTCCCTATATTCTATTATAATTATAGTGCTATTTAAATTTCTAAAAATCTTTTACAATGCTCTAGAAAAAAACATATAGATGTCATATTTAATTTTCTAAGGGATCATGCGAATAAAAGAGTGAATAGTTTAGAATTTTTTACAACTGAAAAATAAATTGTGGACATATTTAATAAACCACTATAATTTGTAAGATTTGAGAAAATAAAGTTTGAACTTGGTATGTTAGAACCATAATTTTTTGATATAAATTCCATGATTATAATAATTATATATATGAATTTATGATGGGGGAGATTTATGAATTTGAAAAAACTATTTTTTCAATTTCAATATTTCTTATATTTCTTTTTGATAAATTTCAAAAAAGGGTAGAATTTTGAAAAATATTGTTCAAATTTGAAAAATAATGATTAATTTTATAATTTAAAAAAAGGGTGATATTTTTATAAATGGATAGTGTTAGAGTTAGGAGATTGATTTTGGAGTATATATTTTGGAGAATACATGTGTTAATTTTTTTGAATATTACAAATTCCCCTTAATATATATATTTTAATTTTTTTCCAAAATAATATTTTTATGATATTTTTATTATTTTTTGTCTCCCAATATTTTTTATTATTTAAATTAAATTAATTTTATTAATTTCATTATTTTTTTATTCTTTAATTCTTTATTATGAAAAATTAATTTTCTTATGTTTTTTACCCTTATATAAATAGATGAATTTCCTTTATACCCTTATGAAACTATTATGTTACCCTTACATGGGTCTTGAAAATTCCAGTTTACCCTTACAAGAAGTTAAATTACCATTATATAAGCTTTAGGAGTTTCAGGTTACCCCTACATGGTCTTAAGGAATATTATATTACCTTTACACAATGCTTATAAAAATTTACTTACCTTTACGCAAGTTCTTATGGACCATTAAAAAACTTCTTAAAAATGTAGTTGACCCTTATATAAGTATTTTTATACCCTTACACAGGCAGTTTAAGTTTCACCTTACCTTTACATAACTATCCATTACCCTTACACAATAATGTTTTTTAACTTTACACATTTCTATCTTACCCTTATGTGGGTATTAGGAAACCAAGTCTACCCTTATGAAAGCTGGTAATAATATTTATATAGTCCATAAAAATTCCATTCAACTTTATAGAGAATTTCACTTACTCATTCACAGTGTTTAAAAAGTCTCTTGTACCTTTACATATTGTTTGGAAATTATGATTACCTTTACTGCATGTTTTATTCTATGAATTTACTGCATGTTTAATTTTATGAAGTTATCGAATGTCGTATTTTATAAAGTTAACACATGATTATATTTCAAGTGACCGCAAATAAACCTATCATGAGTGTTTTTCAAATGATTGAAAATCAACCTACCCCATGAGTCATTTTCAGGCTACCATGAGTTAAAGACTGTACGTTGAAATGTTAACCAACCACAAGTATTATCCCTCACAATCACTCAGTAGACATGAGACATTTAATGATGAAAGAAAATTTCATGACAATTCTTTGGCAATGAGTGTGATAATTCAAATTATAGTTAAATAGTGTTATTTCAAGTATTATTATTCTTTAACCTATGGAATAATATGATTTTTATTTAGAAGCTAATTCATAATCCATAAGATCATAGAATTAATGATGTGGGATTACATGTTATAATGTGATCAAGGAGTGATGATATAAACTAAACTCAACATTGTTTATTCAAGTACGAGATACATATATAGAGAAATAAAAATGAAGAGAGATATAAAAAATATGATTGATATGAGAATTGTGAAGTGATGAATCCATGATAAGACTAGTATTTCATTGGTGTGATCATAAAAGAATTCATATTTTGATCATTCTATTGAAGTGATCTAAGTTCTCGATTTTCATCAACATTAATCTTCACCTGCCTCATTATTGTTCTTAATTTATTTCTAATTTTGTTTGTTAAATATTTTATTCATCTATTTTTAATTGTAATTTTCAATTTTTTCTTTTCATAATTAAAAAAAAGTATCATAGTTGTTATTCTACCAACCAAAAGGAAGGTTCTTGGATTGTGACTCCCAAAAAAACCAGGTCACACTAGGTTGTGACTCTTGTAAAAATTCCGGGTTGTGGCTATGGGTATTGTAAAAGGTATTGTATGTAAACTGGTTATCACACCTTTAAAAGTGAGGTTTATTAGTGGGTACTAATATTATCACTAAGTAGAGAATATTTAAGAGTGTACTAGGATCTTGGTGATCTAAAACATTATAAAAATACCATGTTCATATTTTGTTTCCACTACGTCATATTCTAAACACTGAAATTCATTATTGTTTCATAAAATAATAAACTCTAATTTATTAATTTCTTTAAAAAATTTAAATGGCTATTCACCTCCCTATAGTCCATTGTTTCTATATATCTTGATCCAACACACCAGTCTTTGGATCCTTCATCATATCACAAGTATTCTTGTACATAGAAGGGGTGATAACACTTTCACTACGAAATGACTGATTCTATGAGAAGAAGATATCTTTAGAAAGATTACATGAGAATATAGTACACTAATTGGAGGGAATACTTCCCTTATATAACAACCTCTAACACTCTTAATTTAATGAAGATCAGTGGCCATATCAAGCATATTAAGGGCTATCTCATGGTACACATACATTATTACCTATTAGAGTATTCATAAAACTTGTTTAATTAATGTGAAATCCATGAATAAACCAAAGTAATCATGTGAGAATTGAAGAAAAAATTCATGAATGTGCATCTCATGTAAATTAATATTATAATCTATATCATATAATGTGATATGGAAAATAGAAGCATCATATTCCACTTTTATGATACAACCCAATCCTAAGCCGCGACTTACATCTTATGATTGTCACTACACATGATATGGGGTATATCATTAAATATGATTTACCCTTTTAAGTGTATATAAAAAAATATTTAAGTTTCAATTAAATACCATAAATAAATTATGAAAAAATTCAAAAATATTTGTGAATCTATCCATAAACTCTTTTGGATATAGTTTATCAATCTATATTTATTTTGGAACAAACACTCTATCCAAAACTTAATCCTTATCCAAAATACTAACCATGTGACCCTATAGGGCTTAGTATTATTTAAAACAAATATGAAATCCCTATTTCATTAATGTAATAAAAGATCAACCTCTTACAAAGCATTAATGATAATCAAGATACTAGGGGGTATGGTGTGATCTTCTTAAAAGATACTCATATCACATACAAAAAATTTACACTACAATATGTATCATATAAATCATATTTATACCTATATAATAACTTTTACCAATAAAATGAGTTAACACTCGATATGGAACAATGTCAATCTAGTATAGGCCATCTCATTCATTCTAGATTCTCTAAAGATGACTGATTTGGTTGATGAGTACATCCAATTTTACTCATCTAATGGATTAACACATCACATGTACCACATCCAAGTAGAAAAACACATCATATGTTACTCAACTAATAATTTCCATTTAATACCTCAGTTTAGTTCAATAAAGGGATAAATGCATTTTATCATCACAAAAGTGAAAAAATATCTTCATGGTTGTGCTCCAACTGATGACATGATCAAAAAAAATAACCAACTACCCCTTGATTATCTAATCTATAATGTATTATGTAAGAAATATATCAAAGTATAAGGTTTCTCATGCTAGGTATCTTACTAAGCTCAAGTAAAAAGGATTGATAATAAGTGAACACCCTTAAGTATACTAATGACTGCATGAAATTACATGGGATATACTGGGAGATTCAGTCTAAATAATAAGTATCCACTTATTACCTCATGATTATAATAATCATTATAATCTTTACATATCATCACAACCCATAATAATTCTTGATGATCATTGATTATGAACAAATGAAAGGCATACTTTGAGGGGATATTATCATTCTAATGCTCATGTAAAATAATTTTTAACACATTAATGAATGAAAGATGGAGGGTTCCCTTTATTATAATAACATGATATATTATAAAACTATTACATCAATCTCTTAGGTATTGTACACCAAGAGATTAAATATGAACCTCATGAATCTGTTGCACTAATGGTTTCATTAGTGGATTCTCTACATTTTCGTATACAACTACCCAACTGATTTTAACATCACCCATGTCAATGATATCTAATATAAGATGGTATATGTGAAGGATGTGTTTGGTCATTTGGGGATAATAAGGTTATTTATCCTAAGAAATAGCTCTATTTTTTGTCATAGGAAATCTAGATCACTCCCTCAATGTTATGAAAGACCTCTAGTTCAGAAATGAGCCTACTGATCTAAATCAATTATATCATAACATTTTACACACTAATATAATTCACCTTTATTGTCAAGTATGCCATGGTAGCTTGTTTGGAACATTTCCAATTGATAAATCCACTATCCAAGAAAAAAACCAGATTTCAATTTCATATCATCTCTATCAAATTGGAAAATTTTATTTTTGTAAGATGTTATACTAATATTATACTCTCCTCTAAAGATAAAGAACATATAATTATTACTTATTAATTACGTAAGGATGTTCTTCAAAATATTCTGGTGAATCTACCCAAAATTGGATTTTTATATACTCCTAATTCTAAGATCATAAGTAGTATCAGTTTGAGTACACAACATGACCTACATGATGGAGCTTATGGAAGACACATAGAGAATTATAACTATCCTTTATCACTCCTTCAAATGATCTTAAATATTATTAAGATTCATGCCATATAATATTGGTAAATACCATTTTCCATATTTATTTTTTTCTAAAACTCTTTATCAATTTACCAATGTATGTGTCCTAACTGAGTCTAAGAAACCTATTAAATCTATCCCTATCGATCTTCATACCTATCATGTAGGATTCTTCACCCATGTATTTCATTGATAATACTTTACCAAACCACACATTTATAGAATGTACAAATGGGATATCATTTTTGATAAGTTTATCACATACATAAAATATCAGAAACACCATAACACCCCAAAAAATCCTCTTTTACATACAAGAGTCTTCCAAGTTTTTAATAAAACCAAAATATTTGATTGCATTATAAAATTTGACATTAAAACTTTGAGATGATTTATTTAATCCATAAATGAATAATTGAAACTTTAAAAACATAGAAGACTCATTTTTCACTTAAAAATCTTTAGGATATATCATATAAACCTTTATGTTTATTGATTAAAAAATGTAATAATAAAAAAATAAATAAGGAGATAATAATAATATACAAAATAGAAAAACCATTGAATGAAGAACTGGTGTAAGGATGATATGGATCAAAGTATTAGTGCATTAAAAATAGAGAAAAATGGAGGATTAAAACTTATATATGGTTCTTGAAAATATGGTCTGTGGCCTAATAAATTTTAGGTATAATTTTAAAAGATGAAAGGCAAGTTTTGAAAAAATTGAAACACCACTGGTGCGTGATAGTTGTTTTTAATTTTAACATCATTTATTCATATAACTAATGTTAATTTTTTTTGGCTCATGTAATTTTGTTATTATTTACTTATAAACTAATGTAAAAACATAATTTTTAACATTGGTTTTTAAATTTCAATGTGAAAATCCAAATATTTGAAGTTGTTTTTTAAATAACTGATGTTAAAATCTTGATATTTAACACTGGGTTTTAAATAAATGATCTTAAAACCCATTGTAAAAGGTATTTAATTCCCGTTATATAAATAAGAGACGTTGATATATTTTTAATGTCTGTTATTAAATAATCGACATTAAAACCCAACCTAAAATCTATTTTTTTATACTAATGAATTTAGAAGATATAGTGACATGGATGAAGAAGTAAATATGGTTACCATACACATGGTATCCATATTTGGGTTATTTAGGGTTCATAATAATGATATACATGATATTGGAGTTTGAGGACAATGATGTCATATCTGGTGGGGAAGCATTGAAGCCACAAAAATAATTATGTAGAGGATATTGTGGATGAGGATACCTTGATATCACTATATATCAAGGACATATAATGTGAAGCATGTAAGAAGAAATTATATTTTTGGAGTTTGAAATCATATTATGATTTTCTAAGAGGTATGAGAATGTTTTAAGAAGTATATATGTGTTTAGAGATGGATGGAGGTGATAAATTATGATCTGGGAAAATGGAAAAGTACATGTATGTAAGGGATGATATGAAAGGGATGATTGAGACTAGGAAAATGGAAATATTTGATAAATAAATTTTACCAGTCCAATATGTAAAGGTACTATGCTACATTCAATGATAAATAAGGGTTATCTAGATAGGTAATTGCAAAATTAATAAGTCACCTAGAGATTATAGATAATACACAAAGACACTCAATAGAGTATATGTAATGGTATTCAAAAGGGAATATGCAATGATAATATGGAGATATGGAAAATACATAAGGATTTTTATTTTCCCAATTGAGATGAAGACTGAAAACTAAGGAAATATGTAATATTTATCTTGGAAGAAGTCATGTTGTAGGAATAAAGGCCTCACTAAATCTGAGGTGCGGAGTAATAATTTTAATTTACATGTTTTAGAGCCTAAGTGTCCACAATGTGAGAAGGATTTCTATTCCATGAATAGGGTTAGGAATATTTCAATAGTTCTACCTATTTGGAAATGACCACATTGCAGAATAATTTCATGTTATAGGGATTCCAAGATTTAGGTCATTTCACCATGAAGTATTAGATCACACCACGACTGGTTGAATAATGAGAAGAACCATGTCATGATATAGTATTTGTGTTGTGGGGGAGTGTGTCCCACAAAAATAGGTTTGAAGATCTATAAGAGTTAGAGGATCACACTATTATATTTGAACGGGTTAAATATAAGATTTTGTGTAGATATTTTGGATTTGGTTTATAAATGAGCATCGTGATGTGATGGAGGGTACCACACCATGATTAAACCAAGGAAGTAACAAACCTCTTTGTGAAGAAGAGAATCATATTTTGAACAAGTTATTTATAAAATATTTGGAAGATTCGATTATAATTTAAAAATAAAAAATATAACCTAGATTTTAGGAAGTTGGATTATTTTAATTGGTTGGTTTTGAGAACATTAGAATGTGTGTCACAAAATGGAATGATCATGGATAATTAAAGGAAGGAAGATCAATCCCAACAGTTTAATTAAGCGTTGGAAAATTAAAGAATACTTATATAAAATTATTATGTAAATTTTAATAAATTATAAGAACATTATTCATTTGCATATCTAGTTATGTGATAAAATATGGTAAATAAGAAGGAGTTCCACTACTATATCCAGCTGTTAAATAAAGATAAAAAAAATAATTCTAGCATGGTATTATCATCATCTAGAGTAAGAAGTGTTTATTTTTTGTTTGTGTGGAATAAATCTAATTGAAACTCAAATTCAGTAGTCATTCTCATCAGTATTTGGAGGGTTAGAGGAGAAAAAAACATGGAATACAACATAGAATAAATTCTAGAGTTATGATGCGAAGAAATTCAATTAAAAATACTAATTATAAAGAGGTCCTCATGTTAATAAACTAGCTTTTCCTTCACTAAAATAGTGTGAGGAGGAGGAGAATAGGGAGTGACCCTTATATCCATAATGTTTGTTTTTTAAAAAATTTTAAATTCAAAAAATCTTGACATAGAGTGAGCATAAATTATAAAAATTCATCCACTAAAAGTAAATATGATGGATTTTGGTACACTGACACTTCGTCATGTATATTCTCCTTGTATTATCCCTTAGTGGTGAGAAAAGTAAAATATATATATCCTATGAATGATTTATGTTTCTGTATATGTATTGAATTATTTGGTACGAAATCCATTGAGATTTTGAGAGATTTAATAAGTTCCATCCAACAAGGTGATGAGTTTAGGGGGATCATGTTATAATATTTAGTAGTATAAACAACCCCACATATCACCTGATTTATCTTCAAATAATAAATGTGCATAGAAATCTAAAAAAAAGATAATTGAAATCTGAATACAATTTACTTCATATTCTATCTTTGATGGAGTATGTTTGAAGAAGATCACTGAAGTAGAAAATTCAATATTCCTACCTTTGAAGGTGGTACACCAACATTTGGATCCCCGATCATTTTATGAGTATTATTGTACATTGAAGTGGATTTAGCACCTTCAATATACAATGAATGGTTCTATTAGAAGAAGAAATATTCTGTAATATTTAATGATAATAGATCACAATAATATGAGGGAACCCTTCCCTTATATAGGAACCCATGTCACTCTTTAATTAATGAAGATAAGTGGCTATATCGAGAATATCAGGGGCCGTTTCATGGTACCCATACGTTATTCACCATTAGAGAATTCATACAACTCCTTTAATGAATGTGCAATCTATAAATAATCCAAATTAACCATGTGAAAAGTGAATTCCAAATGCATTCACATGTATCTCATATAAATTAATATTATAATTCTTATAGTATGATATGAAATGAAAAAAGAGAATTATATTCCCCTTTTATGATACAACCCAATCATAAGCTGCGACTTATATATTATGCATTTCACTAAATATAATATGGGGTATATAATTAAATATGATATATACATCTAAGTGAATATCTAACAATCTCCCAATTTCACTTAAATAACAAAAATAAATTATGAAAAATTTCACAAATCCTTGTGAATATATCCAAAACTCTTTTGGATATATCTTATTGAACGCTATTAATTTTGAAAAAAACAATTTTTCCAAAACTTAATCATTATATAAAAGACTAATTGTGTGCCCCTTTGGGGATTAGTAGCATTTATAAAAAATATTAAATACATATTTTATAAATTTAAGAAAAGTGCTACCTTTATAAAAAAATTAGTGATAATAAATCTACTTAGGGGTCTGGTGTGATCTCCATAAAATAAAATCATTTCTCATATAAACATTTATAGAAAAATATTTACCATATAAATCATATATATACCTATATAATTCCTTTTCCCATGACCAAGAGTGACCACAAGACATGGAAAAATGTCAATCTAGTATATCCCATCTCATACTTTCTTGATTATTTAAAAAAGACTGAATTTGTTGACGAATATATCACATGTCATCCATATAGTGGATGAAAACATCACATGTACCTAATCCAAGGAATTGAACACATCATATGTGACTCGACTAAGCATATCCATTCATTTCCTTAGTCTAATCCAATCAAGGGATATCTGCCTTTTATCATCGTAAACGTGGGAAAATATCATATTGGTTGAGCTCCAAAAGATGACATGATCAATAACATAAAAAACCAATCATTTATTATCCAGGACACAAAGGCTTATGTAAGAAAGATATACAATTATAATGATTCTAATTCTAGGTATCTTACTAGCCTCAGGTAAAAAGGATTGATAATAAGTATACACCCTTAAGTATATTGATGAACTTATGATATTCCATTGGATATAATTGGTGAGTCAGTACAAATAATAAGTATCCAATTATTAACATGTGAGTCCTCTAATCATGCTAATATTTATATATCATCACAACCCATAATACTTTGTGATGACCATCGATTATGAAAAACTCAGAGTATTACTTTAATGGGATATTATCATTCCACTATTCATGTAAAATAAATTTCTCCACACCTGAATGAATTATAAATAGATATTTCATTTTATTATAATAACATGATACATTATGAAACCATTTCATAAATCTCTTAATTATTGTATACCAAGAGATTCAATATGATCCTCATGAATCTTCTGTACTAATGGTTTCATTAGTGGATCTTATACATTGTAATATGTTTCCACCTAACCAAAACTAACACCACCCCTTAATGATCTCTCATATAAGAAGGTATTTTTGAAGGATGTGTTTGGTCTTTTGGTGAGACCAATATTCCTTGGCCTAATAGATAGATCTATTGTTATCATAGTAAATCTAAATTGCTCTCTCAATACTAGGATTAACCTATAGTTAAAAATTAACCCACTAATCTAAAAATACACCTTCACAAAATTTTATACACTGATGCAATTCAAATTTATTATTAAGACTTCCATGGTATCTTTTTTTGAATAATTCCAATTGATATCTCCACCATCGTGGAAAAACATAAAACCATATTTCAATTTCATATCATATCTGTCAGATTAGAAAATTTCATTCATGTAACCATTTATACAAAGCTCATCCTATCATCTAAATATAAAACACATGTCTTTAGTACTTCTTAAGTACTTAAGGATGGGATTTAAAACAATTTTATGGCTCTCACCAATATTGGATTTGTATATACACATAATTATAAGAGAATAGACAATATCATCTAAGTACACAATATGGGATACATGATGGAACTTATGGAGCACTTATAGAGAATTCTAACCATCCTTTATAATTCATTTTAAGGATCCTGACTCTTCTTAAGATTCATTCCATGTTATATTGGTAAAGACCCATTTCTGAAGTTATTTTTTATAAAACTCTTTGTCATTTTACCAATGTAAATGTCTTGAAAGATTCTAAGTAACCTATTAGATCTATCTCTATTGATCTTCATACCCAGTATGTAAGATTATTCAACTATGAATTTCATTAAGAATCCTTCACCCAACCATATATTTACAGAATGAAAATCCATGATTTCATTTTAAATAGGCATTATGTCATATAACCATAATATATGAAACACCACAACACTCTCACTAATCATCTTATACGCACAAAAATCATCCATGTTTTTGATTAAACCAAACTCTTTGATTACATCATCAAAATGTATATTTAAACTTTTATAAGATTTATTTAATTTATAAATGGATCATTGAAACTTCTACACCTTATCATACTCAGTTGTTACTTAAAATCCTTCAAGATGTATCATACACATGCCCTTGACTAAATTCCCATTATGGAAAGAGGTTTTTAAATCGATTTAATATATCCCATAATCAAAGTGAGTAGTTATGGATAACAATATACTAATGTAATTTATAATCACTATAGGTGAAAAGGGTTCTTCATAGTCAATAACATGAACTTTATAGTAACCCTTTTCCACTAGGTAGGATTTATAGTTAGACACTCTACCGTTCATATCAAATTTCTTATGAAAAATCCACTTGCACCCTATGGGCATCACCCCTTCAGGTGTATCCAACAAGTTTCAAATTTGATTAATAAAAACACCTTACTAATAGGTGTGAAAAATATATTATTTACCAGGATAAATATATCTATAGTGGAAACCTTGGTAGTCACCAAGAGAGGAGGGCATGAAAAAATTGGTTGTTACTTATTAATTGGTAAAGAAAAGGGTTTTGATTTGGGTTTTTGATTTTGAAAAAAAAAGAAAGTAGTTTAAACAAATGTTTGAAAATAATATGATGATAAATTAATCAATTCAAGGTTATATTTTTAATTACAATGCTATCATGGTATTTAAATATTTATCTCTTATTTTATTATCTGATTAATGGGAGGTTATACCACTGATTCACTTCTCACACTTAATTGAATGGCACAATGAGAATAAAATTAAAAAAATATTTACTACAATCTACCCTCCTTCCTATGTATGAAAGATATATAAAAAATCACCCATGGATTACTTAAGAAATACTCAACTAAGTATTCTTCTTCCCAAGGAATCCATGAATAACTACTACACTTTCTATATGTTCTAAAAACTATCATACACTTCACCACTCATCCAAGACTATTCAATCACAAATAGTTTAAATTTGAGTATAGGGAGATGATGGATCATCGAACAAGGAAATAATTAATAATTTTTTTTAATCAAACACAACCACATTTAAAATTAATATTTTCAACTAAATATTGAAACCATTTAATAAAAAAGGGATGATTTTATTCATTAAAGCACAAAAAATCAAGATTTATAAAAGATCTACCTTCCCTTCCCTGATCACTCAAGAATTACCCATATATTATAAGGGTATAAAAGAAGATGGGTAAATAAGAATAAATTATAGAAATAAGAAAATAATAAAATGAAAAAAATAATAGAAATATGTCCTTGGCACAAAATCTAGATGAACCTCCCTATCTATCTTCTCTACTCTATAGCATTGTGATTGCTTTAAAAGGTTTTAGGTTCCCTTAATTCTTATATGGTCAAAACACCAAGGTCCTAATGCATTTGAAATATTTTAAAAGTTTCCAGATTCTTCACATCTTTAGATCTACATGTGATTCTTTCTCCCAAAAATTTAACAACTCCCTTTTTTGAGTTTCTAGATCAAAATATTCTGCGTGATTTTAATTCGTGTGGTCGATTTTTTTTATTTATATATATGCTGAAATGGAATCATAAATATTTTCGAGATGTATTATTGAATATTACTTTTTAAAATGGTTTTCTCTTTTTTATTTTCTTATAAGTATCTGAAAATCCTTATGATGGATTTTGAAGTTCTACAATGAAGTATTACGATCATGCCTAAACAATTATGATCCCTTGTGAAGATGTATGATCAATTAAAAAGTATTATGATTTTATCAAAAAAGAATTATGATGGGTATCAAAGGTTTATTATTAGCCTTAAATCTATAGGATAAACTATTAAAAGTCTCACTATCAATCCTTTTACATTTTTCAAAATTTCAACATGTAGCAGCAATCAAAAGATCCCTATAATTGATTTAGATCCTCTTAAATTTCTTCAAAATAAAACCCAAACACCCTAAAAAAACATTGAAAATATATAATTATGTATAGGCCTTTCTCTAATAATTTCGAAGATAAATAAAACAATTAAATATCATGTTTTGAGTCATTTTCACAATAAAATCCAAAATGTTCCTATAATCTAAAGATGTGACAACTACCCCCAAAATGGTAAAATGGTGGGATTAAAAATCATTGAAACTTAGGAAAAAGTGTATGAAAATATTGACTTATAAAATCCTACACACATATAACTTGAACTCATGATAAGTGGATTTAATAAATATTATATAATAAAGATCCAAATACTAATCCAATGTGAGTTCCCTTTTTAACACCATGGCTCCCAAATAATCATGCCTCCTTAATAATATTTATTCTATTTTATTCATTATGTACATTCAATTAGTTACCACTTCTTCCATTATCTCATACACACTTATACATACCTTCCTATAATATTCCTCTTAACTCTCAAGTATGATTTTCAAGAAAAGTTTTTCTTATTCCAATTTCATACAAGTTTCACCATAGAATTGATGAATTTATTTTATCCACCGAATGAGTAAAATATTTCTACATATCATTTGGGCTTAATAAAGGTTTTTATGTGGATATAGGGTTGGTAATATTTAGATGTAAAACTTTTGATTTCAAATAATAGGTCTTAGATCTAAAATATATCTCAATACATCTTTTAACTATCCTCCAAGAATGAATTTCCACTTCAATTCCTCTTCCAAAACTCAACTTCGATTATATGAATTCTCTATAGAAAACCCAAAACCTTTTTAACTCAATAGTAATAGATATTCTTCTACCTATTCACTCAATAATTTTTCCTATTTATTTATTTTACTTTTGTTATTCTATTGAAGGTATAAAGGGGATTTTATGTTTCTATGGGAGGTGTGAGACTTGTATTTACCCAAGATAGGAAGCATTTTCCTTTCTTATAGTGAGTCCAAGGCCTTATTAAATCTTTTTCTCCACTAGATATTCCAAATACCACATATAGGTAGGTTAGAACTCTACCTTACTTCCAAACTCTCATCCAAATTCATGTTTAGGATTTACATCTTAGAATTTCTGTATCAAAGAGTATAATTATTCCCTCTTATTCACTTTGTGAAATGGTTTCAAGTAGTATGCAGATATTTATTTCTCTATATAATTATGTTTTATAGGGAAATAGAGGGTTTTTTAGATTAAAATCATTAAGGGGCCTTCATTGACAACATTAGATAATATAAAGAATCATTTTTTCCATTCTTCCCATCATGATTTTTCTCCCAAAATAATAACACAAAAGCTTCAAAAAATTATTATTTAAATTCAATTAAATTATTTACAAGAAAATTTTATCCCCTTTTATCTTCCTCTTCCACACTTTAATTCAACTTAGATTTTGTAGGAGTTTCTAGAGTATGGTATATAATCTTATTTGGTTTGTAATGTGGATATCTAACAAAGCCTTTCATGTCTGCTAAGGGCTATAAAGATTTCTGTAGAAGTAGTCTTGTAGTATATTTCATTATAAAAGGAGATTAAAATCAAAATAATTCATATATAATTTAATCAAAAGATCCTTACATGATCTAAAGTTTTGATTATATTAATCAAAATGTTTTTTATTCAATTATATCATAGTTTTGTCAAGAAGTCATACATTGTAAAGAAAAATTTAAAATTAGTTCATAAGACACATTGGAAAATGATTAGACTTATAAGATAGTATGTCATGGAATCAGTTTCAAAAATTAGTGTGATTTTTATGAAATTTCTTCACTTAGAATTTGAAAACAATTTTATTTCTGCATTCATATAAAGTGAGATGATGAGTTAAATTATTTTATCAACATTAGCTTATATTCAAAGTTTGTAGGGGTATTCCAGTTAAGTTCATAGGTTTCAAAAACATATTTAAAATAAAAAATAAAATTCATAATAAATTTGAATAATTAAAAATTTTAAAATTCCTAGACATTAAGGTTCCCCCCCACACCTAAATGGTGTAGGTTCTTTAATTAATTAAAATTAATTTAGAATGTAAAAATATTTTAAATTGGATAAAATCACTAAATAAAATGTTTAGGAGATGTACAACCGATTAGGTTTTCATTGATAGATAGGGTGAAATAGTGTGATATTCTCTACTGGTTCTTGGGGTAGATTGTTATGGTACTTTTCAGACTATGTACATTAATAGAGAATGAGTTCTAATTTCCTTATTTAACGATCACCGCACCACCATTAGGTAATACATTAGTATCTATTGAAGGTCCTTCCCATTCAGAATGAATCTTAACTAGAATCATATTGAGTCAAATTGAATAACAACACTTTGTCTCCAGGATAGAAGTATTTTAGCTAGATTATCTTATCATGATCCACTCTGGTATTTTCTTTGTAGATTTTTGAGTTCTAAAAGTCTTCTATTCTAATTTCCACCAACTCTTATAGTTATAACCTTTTTTCCTTTCCAGCTATGTCCAAATCCATATCCGTCTCTCTCATAACCCAATAGGATTTTTATTTCTACTCCAAATATAGGTGATAAATTTTTCCATATATTAGTCTATAGTGGATCATGCAGATGGGTGTCTTGTAGGATATCTTATATGCCTATAAGCTTTCTCCCAACCTTTTTCTCTAGTCCTTCTTATTTTTTTTCTAGTCCAATCCAAAATTCCCCTGATTTCTCTATAGGAAACTTCATGTAAAATACTATATTTCTAAAAACCTTCACTTTGTGTTTCCTAAGGTTTGGAGGTGTCTAAAAAGAGGTAGGAGTCCTTTTATATTTGAAATTTCCAGTTTTTTCTCATTTTCACATGACCAACCAAATGTTCAATTGATTTTTTCATGTATTCAGTTTCTTTTTTCATGTGATTAGTTGGTTTGTTCATATGATTAGTTCATACCTTTTCCAAATTTTGGTCTCATGGTTAGTTTGTTTATTCATGTGACTATTTGGTTTCTTTATACGGTCAATTGGTTTGTTCATACAATCATTTCATTTCTTTGTTATTTTTTTTGTCCTGGCCAATTGTTTTGTTCATACAATAAATTAGTTTCTCCATGTTGTTAGTTAGTTAGTTTATATGATTGGATCATTCTTTTTCTAAATTTTGTTCTCATGGTTAGTCGTTTTTTTCATACATTCAGCTAGTTTGTTCATAGAATTGGTTGATTTGTTCATGTAGTTAGTTCATGCCTTTTCCAAATTTTGGTCTGAAAGTTAGTTATTCTATTTATCATTCAATTTATTCCTTTTTTAAAATTTTAAAATTCTAGTTTTTTTCTAAATTTTCCTAGAATAACCAAAATGTTATAAATATGACTTGTCAATATAATTAAGGAATATATATGATAAAATTTTGGTTTAAATCCCAATTCAAAGTGGATATTTAATTTCATTAATTTCCTTTAAGTTTGTGTCTTTAAATGAGTCTTTACACATGGAATTTTATGAGATCTAAATTAATTTTTAATTAAATGGAATGTTTGACTTATAATATAGAAATATGAAGAGTCTTGTATCTTTATTTATAAAAAATATATTTCCTTAATTTTTTTCTTGCCTTTCCTGATGATTGGATGAACTAAAACCATTCCTCTCAGAGCCTTGTAATCCTCATGCTTTTTTTGGATTTCTCCCTAGAGTTTCAATCTTATGCACACATTCTCTAGTTTTGGTACAAAATCATGAAGTTTATTTTTTTGTGTAGGGGATTTGTTACTTCTTTTTTATTTTGTTTGAAAAGTGTGATCATATCATGTTTCATTTTCCTTTGTTTAATCATATAAAATTAACCTTAAAAAGATAATAATCCAGTTATATTGCATGAAATAATATTATGTAATAATCTTTAATTTTTATGGGAATAATAAAATATGAAATTGAATGATATAGAATATTTATAATATATTCTTTATGATTATCCAAGAATTAAAATACATATAAACCATGATATATAAATGAATTCCATTCTATAATTTATTCATAGTTTTCATGCTTTAGATAAATATGTTTATCTTAGAACCAAATAAAATACATGTTGTTTAGGTTAATTAAAAAATAACCATGAAACTGTATTTCATATAGTGTAATAAATTAGTTTTTAATCTAAGGAGTATCCAAGAAGAGAAACATATAATCACATGTATTACTTATTAAACTTCTTATAAATCACAATAAGTATTATTTACATAATCCAAGATATATGTTAATTTAAATGATAATTATATCATGTTAAAGATAATTAATATTTCCTAAGGGTAAATTAAATGGATGGTTTGGTTTTGAGAATGCATGTGGTTTGTGTTTTTAAGTATCCTCTTTATGTTTACAAAGATAATATGATTTATGTTTGGTAATGTTTTTTTGGACTTTTTAGCACGGTTAATTGCTTCGAATTGTAAAAATGTAAATCCAAATAATGATAATTAATGGAAGAGACATGAAAAATTTGTTTACTTCTCATATTAGAATTTATAACATAGAATAATTATCTGAAGCATGTTTATATTTTTCGTTAGCTACAATTAGTTATTAACCTAGTATTCCTCTAATGAAGAAATTTTCATAATAAATCAATTAATTAAAAATGAAATTTAAATGGTAAATTTTTAAAGAATAAATATTTGGGGATGATAGATCCTATTTTATTGAGTAGGAGACATAACTTCCTCAATGCTATAGCCTTAGGTCCTTTTTCCTATGTGTGGATTTATACATTTGAATGTATTTTTTCTTTATAAATTTAAAGCCTTGATTATGATTATTGATAAATTTGTTGTGATTGGAATCCTTTGAGGTGTAATGGGATGGAGGACTAGGGGATGTATAGATTGATTATTTATTTGATTGGTGAACTATGGGTTAGGAGACCGAGTTACGTCGATGGTCAATGCCAGTGATGGAGGGAAAAATGTTATTATGCATAATGGAATTTGAAACCTAGTTGTTGGGATGAGTTTAGAGTGGGGTTTTATGTTCAATTTAATTCAAATCCTGATTGATTCTTTCATATTGAGTAGGTGTAAAAATGATATTTATTTGATCAGTTTCTAACTATTTGAGGCAATTTAGTACTATGAAATTTGAGTGAATCCTTTAAGTGGTAGCTTAGGCTGAGTCCTTGAGTACCCAAATGATAAAAAATATAAATTAATCTAATAAATAAATGGGGTTAGTTCATAGTTATCTTAGATGATGATGATATATTTTATATTTTGGGTAAAGAATTAATAATGTCACCGAAACTTGGATTAGAATATTAAATAATTAATCATGGAAATTGAATATGAAATAATATTAATTAATTATTAATAATTAAATAATATTTAAATCGATGCTTTTATGTTGACTTGATACCTAGACCTTAGTAGTGGTATCCAGGGGTCTTGTGTGACGATAACGACAGATGAGTCTAAGGCTAGTTAGTTTTCCTTAATGTGGTTGTGTATAGTATTATTTATATTTTATAATTTCATACACTACACCACCCATGTTTGTAAGGAAACTAACACCCATATGTTTTTTTGTATGGGGGTGGGTGTTTTCTCCAATATCCAAGAGGAAAGGGAATGAATGACTTGCTTCTCCCTCTCTCCCAATCTCCCTTTAGACATAGATGAGTATGTGTATCTTGGGATATAATGGCATTTGATCTTATTTTAATTGTTATAATACATATTGAAAGTGAATCCTTATCATGTGGATAATAAAATTAGTTATTTATATACCTACTTACACTAGTACAATGGTAATAAGGGTCGAACCATAGGGAAGGAAAAGTTTTATAAACAAAAAAAATGTAAAAATAGATAAGAAAATAGGAATAGATAGAGTGTGAGGTGAACTTGTGAAGTGAATGTGTAAAGATGGAGGAATGTGTCAGGATAGAGGTCAAGTGGCAAAAATCTATAGGGAAACCATAAAATTGATTTAGTTAGGAGAAATGGACCAGATGGAATTGATAGAAGTGTCACTTACCTTGCATGGAATCAACCATAGAGGTATTAAAATAGAGTTCATATGAATGAAATGTCTAAATGTCATGAGATAAATCAACCTTGTAATAGATTTCTCTTGAGACATATTATTTTTAAGTTAACCCAAGATGTTGATTCTTCCTCATGGGGAAGAGATTACCATAAAAATTTCTAGGTTATTACTTCAGTTGTGGTCAACATGGTAAAAGATACTATATTATTCACCCATTTTCACTTGGGATAGACTAAAAAATTCTCATAATAAAGATAAATTGAGATCTATGGTAGAAATACAACATACCACTATGATTTAAAGTAATACAAGAATATATAATGAATTATTTCAATCTATCTATCTTGATCCTTGTAAAATATTTAGTTACACATGGTAGAATCAGAAAAATGAATATAATTCAATAAAAAAAACTTAGTATAGGTAGAAAGAAAATAAGAAAAGGGATAGGAATATCATATTGTTTGATCAACCTCTTACCCCAGCTCAAACTTCATTTAACTCATGCTTTGAGTGCAATCCAACCTCTGATCCATCTCCACTCTCAGTCATGTGTCATATGGGTGATCAATGATTAGAGGAATGGAGTGGTGATATGGTTTTAGAATGATCCTAGTGTGAGAATAGAGTTAGATGACCGATGAATGGTTTTGGAGGTGGATGATGTTGTGGATGTGATCCCCTGTTTTGCTTCTTAGGAATGTTCATTTTTTCCCTCTATAATATTAACTCTTAAATCGTGCACTACTTCCTTGCATCACTAACTTGGACTTCACCTAAATGGCCTCCATAGGGAAATATTGTCATTGTACATATTCCTCCTTAGTGGACTTGAATTGAACCCTCTCAAAGTAAATATTATCCTCTACACATGATCATGCCTCCCTTGTAAGTAAACACATCTCTTTCAAACTTCCTAGCTCTCAAGTCCTTCTCTTCGCTTTCCTTGATGTAGTCTAATTGTAGAAAATTTACTAAAATACCCTTGCACATAATTCAAAATAATTCAAATACATTTACATAACCTCTGATAATTTTCTATTACCTTTCCATAGGTTCCAGAATTATCTTTGTTTCTTTAGCATAAACTTAATCTCCCTATGTAATAACTCTTTAGTTTTTTGAATTCATGCATTAATCTAGCTTCCATAGTTTTGAGTTTTTTTAGAAGAAAAAAATCATGAAGGTTCCCTCTTCCTCCTAATTTCTGATTACCCAAACCAATTACAAAAATTCCCACTTCATCAAACTCCATCACAACCAAAATTTCCTTATAGACAAAAAGAATCTACATCCACAACCAAGTGATGGTTTTATCAGCATGATATTTTGGATAGACAATAAATTCAATAAAACTTGGCTTCTAATAATTTTTTATTATTTAAGATCAAGTTTCTTAATCCGTTTAGTTCTATAAACATGGTTAATTACTAGCAACAAAACTATTTATTTGGATATGAATTCATAAAAATTAAAAGATAAAAAAATATCCATAAAAAAGCATCATCATTGGGTTAGTATTTGATCCATTGATTGAAAAACTCTCACTACATCAATCCATATTGACAAAAACATATAATATTACATCTTAGTTCGACTTCAAAACTGGAGTCCCCTCATTATAATTTCATTGAGAAGCTTTTTAATGTTTATGTTCAGAACTATATTCGATGAATTTGGGAAGATCTAGCCCTCATTAATTCATCGACTGGACCTGAAAAAAATTGACACCATAAATACAAACATCCAATGTTCATTTTCATGATCCTTGGTATGGACTATATCCCTTATAAATTCTTCATCCAAATTCGGATTTATTAGGAGTTTTAAAACTCTCATCACACTCAATCAAAATCAGTTGCTTTGATTGGAGTCGACATGTCATAATCTTCAACATTGGTCATTAATCCACGACTTCACCAGTCAACAACTTCAATTTCGATTGAACTAGGTTTCAAATTAAAATATTAGGTCTTCATTCAGTTCTCAAGACTGCATAAGGCTCCTATTGAGTTGTGATAGAACTTCTTGATTACCTTCAACCCCAATCTCAGATCCTGGTTCTCCCTCTTCTCATGAGTCATATTCTACAACAATATTAGGCGGTATGGCTAGTATTTGTTCAAAAGATGCAGTACATCAGCTACGAGATCATATTTATCCACTTGATCAAATATTTGGTTCATATTATCCAATATTAGGTGTTATCCATTTGAAGTTCCATCCTTGATCTTAATTAGGGTGAAAAAGTGTGGATTGTTAGTTTATAGCTTCTCATAGGCATGATGTTCTCCCATTTCCAGTTATGGGCCAGTAACTTCATCAATCGGTGAGGAAAAGTAGATATATTAGAGGTGTGTGACGGTAGTGGTAGGATAAGGGAATGGTAGAAGATAGATATCTGGAAGGCATTACATTTTCTTAGTAGTGTTTTTTTATTTATGTAGGGTGGCAGGTGGGAGTAGCAGATATAGGGGAGCTGGTGATAATAGATATAGGGGAGGTTGTGGAAGTAGGCATGGGTTGTGGTAGTTAGAGGGAATGGTATTGGAAGAATTTTTTTTATTCCAATAATATTAAGTTTAATGGTAGCAAAATTTTTCTCTTAGCGGTAGTAGGTTAACTCAATGGAAGAAGAGTGACGATAGTAGGTACTGATAGCATCTTGACAAGAGTAGCTCCTAAAAAATCATAGATTACATAATTAAGTGTGAATAAAAAATTTATAAAGAAAATACACATATTTAACCATAGAATTAAATGATTAAATTTTAATATGAAATTTTCCCATAAAAACGATTAATTTCAAAAAAATAAAAAATAAAATCAATCCATAATTTTTTTTCTTCAGAAAACGAATTTAAGAACCACAACACTTTAATTAAATAAAAAAATAAATTTCAATTAAAAAACATTGAAAGATATCAAATTTAAAAACAAAAGAAGAAATATAAATTTTAATTTGAAATCAAATGGAACAATTTTAGATATTTTAATGTTCCAAGAAAAAACGTTCAAAATATCAAAATGGAAAATGAAAGTATTATTTCTATCTCTTGGCCTCATAAAAACGACAAATATTTTAAATAAAATGTTATATAAAAGTGCATAAATAATGAAAAAAATCGTCCTTATAAAATTATAAATATTAACTAAAGTAAATCTCCCCAATTAAAACACAAAGACACACATTTTTAATAATATTTTAAAATAATAAGAATTTAAATAAAAAATCATAAAATGATATAAATTCTTCAATTTATAAACACTTAAATAATAAAATCACAATTAATTCATTAAATTATATGTGAAAAAATTCATAAAATAAACAACACCCCAAATCCCCCCCCCACTTAATTAATTTCAATCATGGACTATTCAATTTATTTTTTTCATTTATTTACAAGGCATCCTGAAATCAAATGACTATCCTTGAACATGTTAAAATGAATAATCAAAACAAGGAAAACCACTGAACCATCAACTGTTAAGAATTGTCATTCCTTCAATGTGATCATCACCCAAAGTTAAACTTGAATCCATATTTAGGTCCCAATTTATAGACTAAAATATATTAGATAAATGTAAGATTGAAACTTTAACAATAGGAACCTTCAATTATCATTCTACTACAATTTATAAAAACCAATGATCCATTTTCATTTCATTTATACAACTAAAACTATTATTTTAGAATTCAATATTCTATTTCTTCATTTGGGGTCAATATTCCTCTCACCGTAATAAACACATATTTGAAAAAGCACTATTTATTTTTCACATCCATGTGTTTGTGCGCAGCACTATGAAAAGTAATTATCAAATTTTAAAATGGATTTTATTGGTTTACATAACACACCTAGGGCCTAATGTCTCAAGGATTCACTGTAGGATCCCAATTTCTCATTTTACTCTAGATTCAAAGGACTTATATGATTACCATTTTTGTTGGATACCATAGAATTTTATTTCAAAAATGGGTTTTCCACTAGGTTTAAGTTCAAAATCAGGTTTCCTCAAGTTATAATTTAAATTTCACAAGAATCTATCCTCTCACACTGCCTTTTCTAGTTCTAAAACTATATTTCCTAGAAAAAATGGATGAATTTCACTCAAAATTAATCTGAATCTAATAATTTTAGAACTAGTGGAATCCATTAAAACTAGCATGGAATCTACCCCTAGGAATGAAATAATGATATATTATTTTACCAACCTAATAACATACTAAAATAATATTTTTATTTACAAACAAAGATTTTTTTATTTATAATAGGGAGTTGTTTTTTTAAAAAAATTTGGAGGTTGATGTGTTCTACACTGAAGCATAGTTAAAGTACATTTAAAAGACTCCTATCCCCCATAATTATAACATAAGGTGGGATAAAATTTAAAAAAAATTGTTTCAAAGCACATTTACAATTTATTAGTTTATATAATTCTGGAGGTTTTTTAATAAAGTTCAAAAGTCACCTTTCCTCACAACACAAGAAATTATCAAGATGTTTTTTTTGAAATTTTATGTTTTTGATTCTTTGTAAATAAATTTTTTTTATCAACCTTGTTTAAAAAAGAATTATGATAAACAATATTGTGAATAGAAAACAACATGTTTAATAACAAGGAATTTTAAAGGGTGAAAGTAGGTATCGAAATTTTGGTTCAACTTGATTTATAACACTCTAGATATTAGAGAGATAAGAATCCATATCTAGAAAATTAGATTCAAGATTTTGAAACTATCATCAGCAATTATCCCACACTTAATTCCCAAATACATGTGGTAAAAAGAATTAAATGAGAAGAATAGAATAAAACCCCATAAATGTGGACGCTCTACACATTTAAATTCATTCATGAAACTCCATCTATTTATTTGTGAAAAATATTTCTATTCTCAATTAAAATTAGGATAGGATTTAAAAATATATATATTTTAAGTCATAATATTAATCTCATATTAATTATCAACCAAAGTTTGAGTTTGGGATGGTTGATCTAGTAGGTTCAAGTCTGCATCTCCTATTAGGACTGAAGACTAGTTGAAAATTATTTTAGTTAATATAGAGATATAAAGATAGAGATAAATCTAGAATATAATAGATTTAGATGAATTTATTTGAACATAAAATTAAAATAAAATACTAAAAACCATGGGTTTACTCCCATGAAGTGCTGAATTTTAAGACATCATCCATACTAACCCCTAAATTTTAACCTAACCATGATCATTCAGTGGGTATGTTTTTTGATAATTTTGTGTTCATTATTGTGAGTGTAAGTGTTATTAGGTTATATAATAAATTCATGAACATAATATTCCAATAATGGGAGACAAAAAATGTCTAACAATTGAGGAGCAAGGTTGCTGTCCAAAATTGGTTTGATCCCAAAAATATCTCTAAAGTGAATAATGATTGCAAAAAACATCCTAGAAAATTCATTGTGATTACCAACAACATTCTCCAAGTGTCCCCCTCACTTAAGGGATTCAAAAACATAGATAAAAGTATACAAATTTCAGCAACCATTTTATTATTATCAAAAAAATATTGTAATAAAAAATGATCATAGAATTCCTACTTGAAGGAATACAATTAAGTTCCCATGAAATAACTATCTTACTCTTCACTTAACTTAAAAGAGGTGAATTTTTCAAACACATGTTACAAATATGAAAGAATTTTTTTTTCACAACAAGTGAGTGAATATCTAGGAAACTAACATGTTTATATTATAAATCATCAATATTTTTATTAGGTGTTAACACAGAACTCTCCCCAACAAAAGATAATTTCAAGTAGTCAAGATCATATGAAAAAAATTTCATAAATAGTCTCATAAAAAAAATTGTGACTATAACTCCAAATTAGGTTCCATTGAAATAATATCCTCATAAACAAAAGCATGTGTGAAATTATTAGTAGGCTGGGTAGTCAAAATCCATGTAACTTTAATAGGAAAGGAACCAAACTTAGAACTGATCTCAATTTTAAATTATTTATTCTTAAAAACATAAATCGAGTAACCATTAACCCCAAGTTCAGTTTTTTGAAAAATAAAATTCCCTCCACATCATCCATAGCCTGAAGGGTATTTTTTTCCTTTAAAAACATTAATTAAGGAACCCCCAATAGAAAGTAAAGGTCTACCAAATACAATTGGGACTTTTTAATCACATTCCATGTTAAGAATAAGAAAATCAGTTAGAAAAGTAATATTCCATACACTGACTAATAATTCATCCAATCTTCCATAAGGATGAGTGAGTGACCTATCAATAAGTTGAAGACACACAAAAGTTGTTTGTAAATCCCTAAGACCCATCTTTTTTAAATAAGGATTAAGGAATAAAATTAATACTCACTCCCAAACTACACAAAAATTTTAGTTTCCCAATTCCTCTAATTATATATTGATTAAAAAAACTGATAGGGTCCTTCATCTTTTGTGGAATATTCCTCAAAATAACTGAACTACACTTCACATTAATATTGATGGTATCTAATTTCTTCTAACCATTTTTTTCATCTAAAAATATTTTGGAGAGTTTAATATATGATGTTATTTTATCCAAGGATTCCAGTAATGTCATATTGATGGAAAAAGTTTTAATCATTTATAGGATCCTCAAGTATCCCAATTAATACTTTTTAGGAACTCTTATAGAAAATGGAATGGGAGGGGCATAATATTTCAAAACATGTTTATTGATCACCTTATCATTAAATACATATTTCTTCTTACCTTCCTTGATAAATTTCTACTTTATTTTACTTGTTTATTTGTATTTTTTAGGTGTGGGTTTATCAATTTTATCATGATTGAACTTTATATCCATATTTCTAGATTTTTTTTTGAGTTGGGATTTTAAATTTTTATAAAATCCTCAATTTCATTTTCTGCAAGATAAACTCTAGTTGGTTCTTGAGTTTTCAGGCAACTTATTTTGGTTAATACTATCAAATTATCTTTGGGGTTCAAATTTTTTATTTTTGGAAGCTTACCTTTATCCCTAAAATTTAGATCACTATCCATTTTTACCATTTAAGTTTGAAAATTGTCAATGCTTCACTATTGGGAATCATTTTTTTAATTAGTTTCCTAAAAAGTTCCTCTCAATCTGATTTTGAATTTGAAGGTATGACCATATGTTGAACTTTATTCCCTAGTTGATTCAATTATATAGGTTCCACAATAGGTTTTTTAGTGATACCTTGGTCTTTCTAGGACATGTTTGGTCGATTTTTTATCTTGCATTGTATTGGGTTGAAAATGGGTCATTGTTTTCATATTACCTATCCCTAAAATCCAAAAATTGAGCACTCACCTTAGGTTGGGATGGCATATCAAAATTTGGGCTACAGTATTGAGTGTGACCATACATCCCATAATGAGTGCATTTCTCCCTAAGTATATTTTCAATGTAAATAGTAGCAACCCAAGGATTAGTTTCATCCCTATAATTAACTGTATTCCTAGTAGACTTATACTAAGTGTTTTGAGAAAGTTTTAAAAAAATTAATTTAATCTCTTGATATGTGTTATTAGAAAATTCCCCTCCACAAAATTGATTGAAAATATTCTGATTATATGGTTTGAGATTATTATAAAAAGTTTCCATCAGAAGATGGGGGTCTAATTGGTGGTTGGGAAATTTACTAAGTAGAACTCTAAACCCATCCCATGTATCATGAAACAATCCTAACTCATCCTATAAAAATCCGTTGATCATGTATTTTACCTCTATGGTGGTGTTCCTAAGATAAAATTTTTAAATGAATGAGTTGAATAGTTAGTCTCAGGTATAAAAAATCACCACATCCAAATTCTGGAACTCAATCCTAGAATTTACCTTAAGATAGAAAGGGAAAAACCTCAACCTAAGATCCTCCTCACTCAACCCATTTAGTGGTAATTGTTGGAAAGAACAATAAAACAATCTAATGAACTCAAGTAAATTTTTATTGGGTAGAGCAGTGAATAAAGGAATTAAAGAGATATAATACTGTTTAAGTTCATAGTTCCTATAACAAGGAGTGAGCATTTTGCGAGAAGGATTTCTAGACACTGAAGGAAATAAAGACCCCATAATATTAGGCATCCCAGGGAATTTATTTTGAGTCTGTGGTGGATTTATATTTATATTTTTCATTTTTAAATTAATGTAAAACCAAATTATCCATTTTAAATAAATTTTTAACTGATTTTTTAAATAGTTTTATGTTTTTTTATACTTTTTAGGGATTACATTTTTTAAAATAGTTTTTTGTTATATATTTTTATGTGTGTTTTTTTAATTGGTTTCATATGATTTCTATGTAAATGGTTACAAAATTTGATAGCACATACTTATTGTGATTATATTCAAATTAATTATTTATATACTTATTTACACAAGTATTGTAGCAATAAGGGTTGAGCCATAGAGAAGGTGAAGTTGTGAAAACCAAAATAAAATACATGTAAAAAAAGGAAAAAAAAGGAACAGAAAGAGTGTGAGGTGAAGTTGTAAAGTGAATGTGGATATATAGAGGAATGTGTGAGGACATAAGCGATTCATAAAAAATTGGTAGGGAACATGAAAATTTATTAGTTATGGGAAATGTATGAGATATAATTGATAGAAATGTCACCTCCCTTGTTTGAAATCAACCATTGAGGTATTGCAGCTGAGTGAAGTGGAATGAAATTTATAATTATCATTAGATAAACTATCCTTACAAAATATATCTCTTAAGAACTATTATTTATATCACAACTTAAGATTATTATTCTTCTTCATGGATAAATTGTTATCAAAACCTTTTACTAGTTAGTACTTTGGTTTTGGTCGCCAAGGAAAATTTTACTCTACCATTCACCCATCTGTAATTAGTTTAGAGTGAAAAGATTCTCACAAGGAAGGGAAATTGAGATCTTTGGAAGAAATAGAATATACCACTATGATTTAAAATAATACAATAACAAATAATGAAATCATTTCAATCCATCCATCTTGATCACCCTAAACTATTTTGTTACGCATGGTAAAAGTAGAATAATCAATATAATTCATTAAAAACATCTCATTACAGGGAAATTAGAAATAATAAAATGGATAGGATGATCATATGTTGTTATTTAACTCTTACTCTAGCTCAAACGTCACTACCCTCCTTCTTTGAGTGTTCTCTAGACTCTGATCCAGCTCTTCTCTCAGTCATGTGCTATCTGGATAACCAAAAATCGGACGAATGGAAGGGTGACATGGTTCTAGAATAATCTCAGGGTGTGAATAGAGATATATTATTGGTGAATGGGTTTTAAGGTGGATGGTGTAGTGTATTTTATCCCTTGTCTAGCCTCTTGGTAATTCAACTTTTTTTCTCTAAAATCTTCACTCTTAAATCATGCACTAATTTATTGAATCACCAAGAACACCCTGATATTAACAGGAATGGCCTCCATATTGTGATCTTTTCACTGTACATATTCCTCCTTATTTGATTTGAGCAGAACCCCATCTAATAAAATACTCTTCTATAAATGTGAGCATGCCACCCTAGTGAGCAACAACACCTCTTTTGAACTCCCCTCCTCTTGAGTCTTCCACCTTACTTGCCTTGATGTAGCCCAATTATAGAAAATTTACTAAATTACCCTTCCATATAATTAAAAATAATTCAAATATATTCACACAACCTCTTTTAATTTTTATTTACCTTTCCAACAGTTCTAGAATCTATTTTTATATCATCGATTTAATATCTCTATATAGTAACTATCAACTTTGCGAATTAAAGAATTAATCTAGCGTCTATAGTTTTGAGTTTCTTGAGTAAACATAAATCATCCATTTTCCCTATTCTTCCTCATTTATTATCACCAAAATCAATTCCAACAATTCTAGATTCGTTAACCTCATTCACAACTAAACTCACCTTTCATTAAAAAGAGCTCAACATCCACAACCAAGTGATGGTTTTATCAATATGATCTTTTGGATGACCAAAAATATAAATCAAAATTGAATTATAATCATATAATATTATTCTTGATTGGGTTTCTTAATTAGTTTAGTTATGTAAAAATGGATAATTACCAGAAACAAAACTCTCAATCTGGTCACAAATTTATGAAAATTCAAAGATCTAAAAAACCAACCATAAACAAGAATTGACACTAGGTTTATATTCGATCCATTGAATGAAAACTTCTCATTGAACCAATCTCTAATTTCCACCTCAGGTTTCTTGGATTCATACCCAATCTCCCTTCAATATAGATAAACCAAAACATATTAGATACCAACTTAGGTCTACTTCAAAACTAGAGTCCCCTCATCAGTATTTCATTGATCACATTGCATGTGATGATCTATAAAACCACAGTCGATGAATTTGGGAGGATCCATCCCTAATTTTTCATGAATTAGACCTGTAAATAAAAATAAAATCAAGAAATAGAAATATCCGTTGTCTATTTCCATGATCCATGGTTTAAACTACCCCGTCTAAGAAATTTTTCATCCAAAGTAAGATTTATTGGGAGATTCCATAATCTCATCACACTTAGTCAAAATTGTTACTTCGATTAGAGTTGGTATTTCATCATATTCAATGTTGGTCATTGATACTCAACTTTCACTATCAACATATTTTTTTCTAACTGAACTAGGTTTCAACTTACAATGTCAGGTATTCATTCAGTTCTCAAGACCGCACACGTCTCTTCTTGTGTTATGATCGATCTTATTGATTTTCTTCACCCACAAACTCAAAAAATGGTTTATGTTTTACCCATGAGTCATATTCTCCCATAATATTAGTCAGGATGGTTGAAATTCATTTAATATATGTGGCACATTAGCTATAGGATTGTCTCCCTTCACCCAATCAAAGGTTTAGTTTTTCTTCTTCAATCTTGGGTGGCTGGAATTCTAAGTTTTGGTCTTTGTCTTCATTTGGGTGAACATGTGTGTCTTGGTGGTTTGGAGGTTCTTGTTAGAATGATGTTCTAATATTTATATTTTCAATTAGGTAACTTCTTTAATCAGTGAGGCTTGGTGAATTTTTTAGAGGTGTGTGGTGGTAGCATTAGGAGAAGGGGAGAGTTGAGGATAGAGATCATGGTAGTATCATATTTGAGTGGAAGAAGATTTTTTTATTTATGAATGGTAGTAGGTGGAGGTAATAGTTACATGGGAGTTGGAGGTATTATATAGAGGGTTGGTGGTAGTAGTGGGCTTGGATAGAGGCAGGAGGAGGGAGTGGTGGAAGAATCATAATTTTTATTCTAATAGTATTAAGTTCAATGTTAGTAGAAATTTTCTATTAGAGATAATAGGTGTACTCAACAATAGTAGACTGGTGGTAGAAGGTACTAGAAGTAGCACATTTTTTAAAGGAAATATTGAATTTGATAGTAGTAGATCATAAAAAAATTATAGAATTAAGTGTAAATAAAATATTCATAAAGAAAAATCATATTTTAACCACAAAATTAAATGATTTAATTTTAATCATAATTTTTCCTGCCAAAAATGTTAATTCTATAAAAATAATGAATAAAATTAATCTATGGTATTTTTAGAAAAAATATTTATGCACCCAAAACAATTTAATTCAATCAAAAATAAAATTTAATTACAAAACTCTGAAATAACTCAAATTTCAAAATAAAATATGAAATTTAAATTTGAATTTGAATTTTAAAAGAACACTTCTAGAGGTTTTAATGTTCCAATAAAAAAATGTTCAAAATATCAATATAGAAAATTAAAGAATTATTTCCATCTCCGAGCCTCATAAAAATAGTAAATATTTTAAATAAAATGTTCTATGAAAGTTCACTGAAAACAAAAAATGTTATTCTTATAAAATTAAAAATATTTAACAAATAACATTTCACCAATTTAAAAAATATTTTTTAATAATATTTTTGAATAATAATAATTTCAATGAAAAATAATAAATTGATAAAAAATTATCCAATTTAAGCACACTTCAACATTAAAATCACAATTAATTCAAAAAATCAGATATGGTAAAATGCATCAAATATATTTCACATCAGCTATGATGGATCACAGTTTATCATACATCTATGTATTGGATGAAACTGATTGATGTATAGTGCATACTTGTATTTGGTCATGGTGGATTGAGCTTTCCAGGGGTGTACATGCATGGTCTGTGATCTCTTGATGTATAATATATTTACGTAGGCTATATTGAATTTTAGACATATACTTGGTTATATATGGGATAATGATGATGATGAAATGAATATGTGTACTGATGATAACATGAGATGTTTTTCCTCACACATGACTAATGTAGGTAGGGTTGATGCCCAACTCACATTAGGGATGACTTACTTATGTAAGTGATGAGCATAGGATATGTGACGTTGTGGTGTGATAAAGAAAACCAATAGAGAAGTGAAAGAGGGGTACCTATTTATATATATATGTATATATGATTTTAAACAAATAATGGTTACTTCTATGTGTTATTTTGTGAAATATGCACGGTGATGATGAGAAACTAGTATTACATATTTAGGGGGTGAATTAGTTTATTTTTTATTCACCACGATTTTGAATTATTCTTTCACATTATTCACAATAGGTTTTAGGGAGGATATTTCCGAGTATACTTGTTATGCTCACTCTACACACACACACACATGTTATTTTCACGTCATCAGAAACATGTTTGTGATTTGGTTGGATTTCACTAGATCAGAGGAGTTTTTGATCAATTGTCTGGAGTTTCTAGAGTTTGTGGTTACTGAATAGTCTTACTATTGGTACATACAATTTTCCTTTCATTTAATGAATGGCATTACATGAATTGGGATTTATTCTAGTTTATGAACGGTTTTGGTTTGTAGGTTTTTCCTTCCCATCACTTACTACTTAATATATATATAGGGTAATGGCTCCCATGTGTGTGATTGATATACCATTGGTGATAGTCTCCAACCCATGACCTTTTAGAGATGGGATTAAGGAATCATTATCTTTCTTCCTTAATTTTACTCTCTTGTGGGGTACTATTGGAGAGAATGGGTCATGATAGAAAGGTATAAACTCTTATGATTGAGATATATGATAAAGTTTTGGGTTGGGAAATGGTGTGGATTCACGGGTTGGTAGGGAAAGAGTATCAATTGAGATTAGTATATCCTTTAAATAAGGAATACTGACTAAAATACAATATTTTATAGCCACTAGTGATCCGACATGAGGACCATCAATTTTAATGGACATAATAAGTGAAGTGATTATTATTTAGGGGTATAGACCTATGGGAGGATCATTAATAATTATTGTTATACACCTATATTTGAAATTTAGAAGATAATGGGAAATAAGTTAAATTTAATTATATAATTAATTAATAAACCTTAAAATGTTATTTTTTCTTAGTTTTAGGAGAACTGTAATTTTTTATTTTATAGATATCAATCATGGTTTAAGTCCTCACCGAATTTATATAGAATTAATTCAATAGTATTTCCCAATAGATCTTCATAGATTGGAGGTCGACGATGATGAAACTTGGAGGAGGACATTCAGAGAGTTCCAACATCAGGGTCTGTAGATGAATAAAGTCTCAAAATCTGATAGAGAGTAAAAGGAATGGATAGAATAGGTGGAGGTATCCTTTAGTTATTTCAATCTAAATAAGGATCACAAAGTTTCTTTTTATGTGGCAATGCTACATGGATTAGCTTTGGAGTAGTGGATTTTGTTTCTTAGGGATCATGAGGAGTCATATATTGAGTGAGATATGTTTAGGAATCAGTTCCAGGCCAAGTTCTTATATTTAAATATTAGGGAAGCTTCCCAATAGGATAACTTTACACTTAAAATGATTCCCATAAATTTTGTGATAAACTCAAACAACTAAAATTCATATAATTATCATCTTTAGGGAGTAACTTTCATTCTCACAACATGGACCTCATTAAAAACTCAATGATCATGGATTTATGTACTAAAGAATGTTGAACCTTCAATAAACCATCCATATCCACAATTATTATCTAAAACCAATATATAAATAACTAAATATCCTGATCATCTAAATGTTTCTGAGCTCTTATACTTGTTTCAGTGTGACACTCTACTTCACAACATGAGCACCTATTTAAGTGCATAATATACTTTGGCTAAGAATTCATAGATCTTGATACTCTTCCATATCTAGATGATGAATGATAACCCCTCTAGTCATATTTTATGATATATTTAAGATAATATCATTCTTGGAATGATCCTTTTGACTGTGTCATGATTTATTACACTTCTAACAATCTATCATCAAATCATTATTCATAGAACTACCTATCATAGAGTGGACTATGTGACCTGGAAAATAATAGTGTTTCAAATTATTCTTAAATAATCAATACTTATACATTATAGAGTATCCTTTCATAAAATTTTCCTTATCCTTACATATTAGAGAGTTCTTCATACTTTTTACATTTTAGTATTTTATTCACATGGAATAAAAAATATTCCAATGGTGAGACCTCTATTATTCTCTTAAAAATAAAAATGACAAATACTTATGCTTGATTTCAAAAACTATATGTATATAGGGATGTTTTGGAACTCCATGAGTTAGTTTTGGATTTATTACAAATATATGTTGATATTAGGAAAAAAATAGATGTTATAATGAATTGAATAAGTAAAAGAAAGTGAAGTGGTGAGTTGAAATATATTTGGAAGATGGACTAATGTGTATTATGTTAATATTGATAACATGGATATTTGATATAATGATGTTTTGTAATTGGGATATTTAACTAGTTATTTTTTATAATAATTGACCAATAAATGTTAAAGGTGAATCAATAAGTTCTTAGGCTAAGGAATTAAGTTTCTTTGACAAAGGGGGATCATAGAGAAGGATTTTTTCCTTTTTCTCAAAGTGGGAGATAAAAATCCAATGGATGGAAATTATTTCCAAAAGGGGATTCCATACTAATGTGGAAACCATCTTATATTCAAATATCAAATGAGAAGTGTACACTTATATAATGTTAGAATTTATTCCCATAGAACTCAAACATTTAGGGGGAGAAAAACTATGGATGGAGTTCTCCCTTTGGTTTTCATATCCAAATGGTGAGGGGGAAGATATTATATTTGCATAAAAATAAAAGGGGGTATTTTTGGAACTCTATGAGTTTGTTTTAGATTTATTGATAATATATGTTGATAGATTTCTAAAATGAATGTTATAATGAATGACAGTGGTTAATTTTTGTGAATTGGTGAGGATAAAATATACATGGATGATGGACTAAGGTATAACAAACATTATCTTTATTAAAAATCAATACATGATTTAATTACATAAAAAGTACACTTAATACAACCTGAAATATCAATAATTATGGATTATTTGGGAAGGTACCTTTCATTAAAAATCTAAACATGAATTATAACATCTTTATTGAAAACTTCTTTAAGATTATTTAGCTTAAAACTAAATTGGATAAATTGGGGAAATACATAATAAAGGGGTGATCCATAAATCACAGTAAGAGAATAAACATGGAATAACATGAAGATAATAATACATGTTAGACAAGGCATATCAATTAGACATAAAGAAACATGAATAATAAGGTAGGATATTGAATGATAATCATAACATAGAAAATGTGGAAAAAACTTAAAACACTGCATCATAAACATAGGACAAGGATAAACCACCAAGACTTCACGGGGGAAGAATTCCCATAAAAGAGTCAGGTACAACCATATCCCAACATGAAGTATCATGATAATAAACATTACCCAATACATTAGAGCACTATATAATTCCAAGTGCACCCGTCACTTTCATTTCATTCTCATGCTTAAGTGTGCCACATATAACATAAAATATGGATTCATTCATCATAATAATTTATTCCATGATAATGGAGCATGGAATACATATATTTAAGTCCCTAATGAAAATATATATGTGCATATAAGTGAACACCCTTGATAATAAATGGGCACGACATTCACTACACAATTGGTTTGGCGTGGGAAATCATGGTGAAAATTCAGAAGCATAATGGTGTCACTTAAAAATATATAAAATGGATTTATGATAGAGAAATGAGTCTCTAATAATTTGTACATAAAGTGTAAAGTAATAGGGACATGTAAGGAAATTTATACACATTTAAAATTATAAAAATAAGGCATATAATAATAAATAATCTTGAATAAAAAGAGAAAGGAAAGGATGCTTACAAAATTTTGGCATGGTAACAGGTGTACATGAGAGGGGTTAATGAGATAGAAATGGGTCTATCATCATTTAGACATAATAAGTTAATTATGGGGGAGGTTATAAAACACACACCATCATTATTAATTGAAAATAAAAGGGCATATCTAGATAAAGAAACTTGTATAAAGATGAGAAAGGAAAGAACCCTTACTTGAATGCGTGGCTACAAAATCTCTAAAAGGGGATTATTGAGATCTTGGGGAACCATGGGAGGATTCAAGAGATGGTAGTGAATAGTAATTATGTTCTCAAAGTATTTTGAGATAAGATAAGTGGGATTTTGGGTTGGTTTATATAGGAAATGAGAGGGGAACTCATTAATATTTCACAAACTTAGGTTTTGGATACTATATAATAAAATATTCAAAACCACCAACATTCACATGGTTTATACCCATAGTTTTTTCCAAAGTGTAGAGGTTTTATTATTTTATTTGGAAAATGTCCGAACATATTAAAATATTACCCTTGCTTATGTGGAGGTGAGTCACCCTTTTAAAGAAATGAATTTAAAATTATAAAATATATGATATATTTATTAGGAGTCATATAGTCATTATAAAATTAATAAAATAAACTTAAAATCACATTATTTTAATGTTAAAACATATATTTGTCCGAGGATACCGATTATGGAATTTATTAAATCATTTTTGGGTCATTATGAGGTCATAAAACATAGTGTATATTTATAAGGTATTTAATTTTTACCTGAAAATTTGACTCTCAAAAAATTATGAAAAATTCACTATTAGATAATTTAAACATCATAATTACAAAACTAATATTAATTTTATCTAAATAATTTTCTAAATATTTGAATTTTTTACTTTTAAAATAAAAACTGACATTTATTGAAAATGATGGGTTTTTGGCAATAACATTTTTTGAACCCTTATAAAAATTATATTTGACATAATAGAAATTGTACAATAATTTATATTTAATAAAATTTGTAATGCCCCGACCCTAGTTACCTAGAGTCGGTGCATTATTAAATAACATTGGAATGATCACAAAAGATCAAGTCTGGAAAGACTGATTAGTTTAGTATCCTTGAAACACTAGATACATTCAAAAGTCTTACATTACATCATAAAGTGAAAAACTACAATAACATAGTCTCCATAGTCCACACTCATATCTACTTCAGACTATCCCTGTAGGTCAGTCATAAAATATTTCTTCACATCCTAGAAAAAAATAAAACATAGAAAGGGGTGAGCTCAGATGCTCAGTAAGGATAACAATATAGAGGAAACTTTCATAAATAAACATAAACGTTTAAGGTAATGTATAACTAAAACAAAAGCCTTTTAAACTTGAACTTAAGCATAATATGGAAAAAATAAAATGAAATAATACCATTTACTTATTCACATGGATATTCTACTAGTCGAATAATCACATGAAATATCAATAACCACTTTCATAATGATGGAATGCATAATGCAGACTATCATAACCATGTAGCCAAGGCCTCATGCCAAGACTACAAATAAGATTTTGTTAAGGCGTCGTGCCAAGACACTAGTTTGTCTCATGAGACCTACCGATACATCGAGGAGCTATAGCGAGCTCCACCCTTTACTTACTAAGTCCAATGCATTCCTTATATGAAAAGGTTTAAACATATCATAAACCATAACGTATCACATAAAACATGCATAAATGAAACATAAAATTTCCACATTTCAATAACAAGATATCAATACAACACATTGTTATAATAAAACAATTTTCAATACCAAAATAAAATAAAAGTAAAACAAGATGTTTATTTTTCATTTAAAAAAGGTTATGGATTATAGAGGAAGCGAAAACTCAAATAATGGTCACGATAGCGGAGAAGTCATTGTCGCCTCATACATAAGACAAAAACATTCCTTTTGTTGTTTAGTAAAATTCTTCATACAAAAATATTCCTTTTTAATAAAAGTAAAAGTCAAAGGGGTTTATACACTGTATAAAATAAAGTTGTGTATAAAACAAAATATGCCTCAATGAAAGGAGATTGAGACGAATTACCTTACCTCATGTCCGACTTGACTCGATCGTTATTTAATCTCCTAAATAATAAACTATAGTTAATTTCTATTTTCTTAAGAAACCTTTTCAAGTTCATTATTCCTTTTACATCACTTATTACCATGTTATGATCATTATGTAATCATTTAATTTAATAACGGTCATTTTGTCGATCCTTGGTACTTGAGTCAAAAATAAACTTCTTATAATTAAAAGTTGTTTATGTGGTAAAATATCCATTATATCAAGAATTATATTCATGATTTATATATCATATATATCATATACATCCAGTTTATACATTCATTTATAATATTACATAACATTTAGAGGTAAGAAATGAAATGCATCGTTCATGGAGACGGTAAGTCGTACGTACGCATGAACGCTACTTTTATTTCTATTTAATATTTAATGGAATGAAATCATAATGATATAAAGGTATATTATAATTATAGAGTAATATATAATATCATTAACTCCATCCTTTATACATCCCACATATGAAATTAACGATTCAAATCACTTTGAGGGGGCGGTAGTCCGCACTTCCTAAAATGAAATTATCGCGTTTACCCATAATGGAAATCATAAAGGTATGCCATAAATGAAAAATACAGAAGAATAAGGAGAACATAAACATAATATATATCATATATAAATATAGTTACATATCAATGGCCACCATGAGAGGTGTTGAAAGAATATTGAACAATCATCGTCTCATGAGGCAGTAATTCGCCACCCACAGAAAGAGTATGTTATTTAACCATTAGATGGAGGTGTGTATAAGTGTAGTTCAAATACTTCTCATAAAAACGTCCAAGTATATTTAGGATATTGTTTTTGTTACAAAAGAAAATTATAAAAAGAGTTTAGGGGTTATAGAAGTAAAATAAAAGAAAAGAAGTTAATAGAAATCGTTACCTTTAGTTTGGGTAACTCCCTTTGGTTTGACCCAAAAGGACTCTTGAAGTGCCTTATGACTAAGGTAAGGATTCTAGGATGAAGGGAGGAAATTTGAGAGGGTATTTGGGTAGAGGTTGGCCGAGCCAAATGGCTTTAAAGGTCTGAATAGGGTGGTATAGGTGGGGGCCTTTTATAAGAGGAGAGGAGGGGCTCTTTTGGAAAGATTGAAAATATTATTTTATTATAAAATGGGTTTCGGATTATAAAGGTCCCACAATAATATATTTAGAATATAAGGTGATAAGGGTTCAAAATCCACCCATAAAAAAGGTTTTTGACAAGTGTATGTCTTATATTTTACCTTATCTTTTCATTTTATTAAAATCGTTCATTAATGAGGTAATCACTGCATCATCATGGTGTCATAAATAAATTTATTTATTTAATGTATACAAATTATCAAAAAATTACCATGATGTAGAAAATATTTTTATCTTTCCAATTAATATTTATAGTCGAAAAGATAACTTGTATAACCCCTTGTAAAAATTGTTTTAGTAAAAGAATACATGTTTGTGACATTATATTTTTACTTTAAATAAAAGGTATTAATGTCATTATCTTACCGAAGTGGATCCATGGGGTCCCAAAATTCTTCCCATTGTTTTTCTTGGTTGGCCATGACTCATCCAATAAGATTAGGACATGTGTCAAGATATTTTTATATTCTTATAATATCCTTTTTACCTTAAATTACCCTAATTACCTCTAATCGCGGTTAATAAAACTCAAAAGTTACTATTCACCAAAAATTATTTTCATCCCATTGAACCATATTTTACTGCCTAATTTCAACCATGTATTTCGGATTTTTGGAATTAAATTCACAGAAGCGGTAAAATTTCATTTAAACGAAAAATCAGTTTTTTTAACTACCACTTAGTGGTTTCACTATTCATCAAAAATTGAAGTTTTTCATAAAAATACCAAAAATTCACCCTAAGCTATATTTGATATACCAAATTAAAATATTATGTATAATTTAAAAAATTCAAAACATATAAGTTTCATTAATTAATTTTATAATTAATTCCCGTTGTCAAAACAAATAGTGTGTTTTTAAGAACGAATATCAATCAAAAGATTGACAATTGTTTATGTCCAATTTCAAAGTGAAAATAATTATAATGACCACCATTGGATAAAATATTAAAATTATATTCTAATTATACTTTAAAACCACTAAATAATATAATTTATCACTATAAATTATTTTGATTAAAAAAGTTGTTTTTAATTAAAGTT
>CAUJRU010003321.1:0-51578 GCA_963277665.1 Viscum album | reverse complement strand
GCTTCTCTCTCAGTTAACTCAATCTTTGAATAAAAACATGGGTCAAGAGGAACGTTCAACCCCCCTAAGAAAGAACAAGTCTCTATCAAGATCTTCATGAGACAAAGGCCTCCTACTTTTAATGGATCTTCTAATCCCTCAATCGCCATAAAATGGATCAACTCCATTGAAACAATCTTCTCCATCCTTCAATGGTCTAAAAAGAGAAGGTTCTTCTGGATGCTTATCGTATGAAAGGTGAAGACGATCAATAGTGGAAGATGATCAAAAATACGAATACTAAGGAGGAGATCGAGGTGTTGGATTTGAATTATTTCTGGAAGATGTTTTTCGATAAATATTTTCATGCACCCTTTGACTCAAGATGGAAAGGGAGTTTATTTCACTGATGAAAAAAGACGATAAATCCGTCGGAGCGTATGAGGAAAACTTTATAAGTCTTGCAGGATACCCCTCCGGCTTTGTTGTTACCCACGAATGAAAGGTTTACCGCTTATTTGGTGAGCTGAAACCTAGCGTACGGAAAGAGCTGGTGATCCGTGACTTCGACAGCTATGATGAAATTGTCCGATGTGTCCTCAAAGTTGAAATGGAGATCAGATAATCTCAGGGGTATCATAGGGATAAGAAGCATAAGGTGGATTTCAATTGAACAACCCAAGATTTTATGAGAATTATTTTTTTAAGTTCATTGATGTCTTGTGTTGTACGCTACACCAAATTTAGCTTGTGATATATGCAACACTGTATTAGCTTACAGTATACACAACACTATTATTGGCTCGTGTTACACACAATTTCAAGTTCGTTTTGTAGAAATTATTCTATGCAAAATTATGTGTAGATTTTGTTTAATGTAAAAATGAAATGAGTTTTAATTATGTTATATGCAACAACAAAGGTATCTTTCACTTCACGCAACCTTGACTTGGCTTACGTTACACGCAATCGCGACCTTCCTTGATAGCATGTGTAGTACGCAATATCATGTTTCACTAAACAAGGATATATTGTTATAATATTATTATGGACTAGCCGTTATTAATATTAGTAACTAAATTTTGAATGTTATAACATAATTATTAATCTTACAAATTTTCTAGAACATCATATCAGAACAAAATAAATTTTTCTAGTAAAATAAGTATTTTTAAAAAAATGAATTTTTGCCGCCTTTTGATGGCGAATCCACTTTAAATCTTGTTTTTGACATGTTTATAAGTTCAATTTGACAAAATAAAATTCTTCTTTGGAATCAGGATATAAAAATTTACCTTGGATAAAATTTTCATATTATTCTGATAACTTTAATATTTTAATGAATAGTAAAAACACGCTATATTTTAATTAAAAACAACTATTTTCATCGTAATAATTTATATGGTTAAACTATAATATTTAATGGTTTTAAAGTATAAATAGAATATATTTTTACCATTTAATATAATTTATGTCATTAGGATTTATTTTACATTGAATTCATAGGTAAAATCATTTCAATCTTTTGTAATGTTTTAACTTTTAAAACTCGTTTTCTTAACAATGGGATAAATTTTGAATTAATTTCTGCAACTTTTGTGATTTGAATTGGGAAAAATAGATTCTATATTTGGAATAAGTAGGTCCAAATTATGTTAATAAGCTATTTTTTTTAGTCAATATGAATAGTAACTATGGTAAATTTATTTACCATAGTTAAAGGTAAATCAGGTAATTAAGGGTAAATATAATATTATAAAATTACCCTAACACTTGTCCTAATATAATTGGATGATTATATTTTCCCCTAAATAATAATTTTTTTGAAATGGAATTTAATGTAACCCACTTGTATTTGATTAAGACCTTTTATTTATTTTATTTAAAGGAAAGTGAAATGTGTCACTCAAACTTTAATTATTTGATTATTTTTAATATAAGGTTATACAGAATATAAATTCGATTATAAATACTCATTTTAAATCTAAAATGCTTTTATTTACCATGGTAATTTATTTTTAATTTTTAAGAAATATTTAATTACCTTAATATCTTATACATTAATGATGAAGAAATTATTTATTTAGGGAAAAATCAATAATATAGTTTTTATTAAAATAACAATACCTAACAAAATGACCAGAAACATGACCAAAAATTATTTTTCTAGTATACCTATACCCTAATCATCCAAGGATCGGTTTTTGGACAACTTTGAGCTTTATAAAACCAATTAGAACATTTATATTATATTATTTTAAATGATGTCAAAGATGTCACCTTCACAATTTAATAAATATAATAATTTAAATGTTTTGATTTTAAGATGATAAATTCATGTAAAAATATTATTATGAAACTTATTATATTTATATTCATAATAGGATTTTATTTATAATTTTTATGCAAAAATAAGTATATTAAATAATTATACAAAAATGATGTTGTAATTATTTTATTAAGAGATATAACAAATAAATGGTTTTAAAAATATTAAAATAAATAATATATGAAAAAATTAATGTTCCCCATGAATGTTTTTGATGCATATGACATGTTAGAGATATATTATATATTTTGTTTTGAACATATCTTATGTGTTGTTTTTATTTAAATTCAAATAATGAATAGTGTCAAAATTGACACTATTTATATTTTATAAAAATAACATATTATTAAATTATTTATAAATCACAAAAATATTTAAAAACAACAAATTTAAAATTATATGGTCTAAAAGGTTATAAAGTATCCAATTATGGGAAATTCACAACATTTAAGTATGTATTTATAACAATTTAAAATTTAGAATTTTATTACCACAAATAAAATTAAATAGATTAAATAATGATAAATCAAGTTGATAAGGTTTAAAAGAAACTTAAAACATGTCTAAATTTTATTGGTTGATGAGATTAAAACCCTATATCATATCATATTATAATTGAGTCATTTTTGGTGGTTTTTAAGTGGGGTTTCATTTTATTATTAATTAATATTTTTAAGGTTTGCAAAAGTGCCCCTCTCCTCTACTATATAAGGGAACCTCCTTCCGTCTACTCTTCACACATATTTTAGCCTTAAATCTCGGACAAACCCTGACCATTTCACTTCTCCACTTCAATAGAAAACTACTAGAGGACCTTTTCTTCTTTAAAGACCAACTTTAGTGCCCTAAGAGGAGGATATGAGGAGCCGCGTCGAAAAAGAGGTAACCTCTTCTACCGATTCTTTCAAGTTTCTTTCTTTTTCAAATTATTCTTATTTATTTGTTTCATCGTAAATTAATAACACCAGTATCACTGATATAATTATATGTTATTATAAATATGAAAGAAACCTATTTCACCTTCTATCCATCCTACAAAAAACAAAATCACCGCGCGTGCGTACGTACGAAACATCGTCTCCACGCCGTGGTGTAATCTGTTTTTTCCACCACCACCTTACTTGGATGAGTATAATGGTGTAATGAATAACTATATATAGTTATTACAACATCATACAGATTCTAAGATATTATATCATCCACTCCAATTAAATTCAATAATTATGGGAATGATATCATTGCTCGTGCGTACGTATGGATTACCGTCTCCACGACGCGATGAGATTCATTCTCCATGTTAACCACTCAAGAATTATTATAAAGTATATATAATGAATAATAATTAAATATACTACATGATAAATCTAATTAATTTATGTACATATATATATATATATTTCATCTACTTACTTCCGTTCAAGTCAATAAGGAAAAGAAAACAACGTTCAAGCGTACGTACGACCTACCATCTCCCTGAACGGTGTATTTAATTTAATTTATATATATATTATATATATATACTGAATATATATGATATATAAATAATTATTTACATTCTGGAAGTAATTAAATCATGATATAAGTAATAAAAATATCATGAAAAACAAGTCCAAACACGTATGATAAATAAAACGCTTTTACCCAAAACGCTGCTTTAACATGGAATTTACAAAAGAACGGGTAATATAAAGTCATAAGTGGACCATATATGATATCATAACAATTAATATGAATATGTTATAAGTAAATGACATTATTTAAATCATTATACAAGAGGTTCAGATACGTACGAAGCATATCAGACTTAAGGTAAAGGAAAATCTCACAATCTCAATTTTTATCCGAGATTGTATATACTTTGGTATTTATAGGGGCATATTTATCATCCACATCCATGTTTCATCAATATGTAATATTATTTCTATCCTACTACAATTTATTAAATCCAATTTTTCCTATTGGTGAATTTTTAGTAAAAGATATGAAAGGAATCTTCTGTCATTTTCAATACGAGGTACTGTTTGACTTTTCTGGCCAAAGTACGAGAAGAATGTTTATTTTTAACTTATCTGGTGTGAATAAATTTTTATTATTTCATAGAACATTATTTACATGAATCTTCATTTACAATTTTTCAAGTTTATTTTCAATTAACTTATTTTAGTATGAAATTTGTATGACTTTTTGAGAAAGGAAAAATATTTTTGAAGAAGAAAGGATATTTTCCTTAGGAATTAAGTTCAAGTGTTTTATCAAAATTATTTTCCATCTAAGAAAATATAGGGATCTATTTCAATACCTATTATTACATTGATTTCATTATGTTATGATGGAATTATTTTTATGAATTCTTTTTATGGATTATGTTATGATGGCATGATGTTTATGAATCCCATTTTTATTACATGGGTTTTTCTATGATGTATGATTTATGATTTTGTGGCACACATAAGAATGGTTTCATTATGAGATGGGTGGGACCTATATCTCCCTATATTTCATTGGGTAAAGATTTATATCTCATGATATAGACATGGCTGGAACGGTAAGTTAATACGGTTTAGTGATACATGACTGGAACGAGGAGTGAACTCGATTTAGTAAGGGACTTTGTCCACTATGATGGTCTTGGCAGTAATGCCTTGGCTACTATAGAAATCATATCATGTGATTAATGGTTTTACACAATTACATGTTTTATTCCTATGCTATTTTATCATGATTGATGATCCATTATGATCTATGCCTTACGTACTTCCAAGATTTATGTCTTTGCCAAAGATTTTGATGTTTAGATTTTATGTTCATGTTTTTGCATTCAAAAGTTTATGGATTGTTTTATGTTATCTATGTTTACCCTTACTGAGCATTTGAGATCACCCTTTATATGTTTACTTTTCCCCAAGACAAAAAGAAAGGTTTTAGGTAAGAAAACAAAAGGGTAAGAACTTTATGGGAGATGTTGAAGATCTTTCACCAAGATTAGAAGATTATATTTTGAGTTTCCAAAGACACTAAACGATTACAATACTTTGGTCTCAGGTTTTAATATGTATTAGATATTCCACAAAAGTAATGTAATGTCCATGTACTTCATTCTTTGTGTCCCTACAGTTGGTATCAGTGGAAAGGTTTAGTTAACCTTTGGAAACTAGGATGCGAAAACTTTAGTGAGATCCCTAGAGATATTTCTAAGGTATATCTATGGATGTCCCTAAGGTTTAGTATAAGTATAGGTTATAGTACTATAATTACGGTAACAATCTTAGAATTAACCCTAATATGTTATATATTGAAGGTAATACCACTTTATTTTTTTGTTTTCTCTAGCATGATTTTTTCCTCTCACACTATTCTTTTTGGGTTTTAGATGATGGATGGAACCTGAAGAAACTGTGTTGATCAATGTAATGGACAATGCAATGATTGTCCTCGTGAACAAACCAATGTTATGGGAGATGGAGTGAAAAATATTATTGCTATACTTACACAAGATATGAATCATTCTGGACATCCAAATGAGCAGAGAAGGGAACAATATTCTATTGAGTCCTTCATGAGTCAACATTGACCTTCTTTCAGTGGGTCTTCTGATCCCCTTATTGCAAAAAAATGGATCAGTACCATTGAAAAGATATTTTCCATACTTTGTTGTTCAGAACATGAAAAATTCATTCTGGCTATTTACCATTTAGAAGGTGAAGCTGATCAATGGTGGACTCTAATTAAGAATACACGACCCCGAGATGAAATTGAATCCATGGAATGGGATTAGTTCAAGAACTTATTATTCAATAATTACTTCCCTCTTATTCTTCGAACAAATATGGAAAAGGATTTCCTTGAGCTTAAGAAAAAGGATGATGACTATTTTTGGTATATGTGAAGCGAATTTTACAAGGCTTGCAAGGTAGACATCTGGATTTATCATCCAACCTGAAAGTAAAGTTGATTGATTCTTCAGTGGCTTAAAACCAAGTCTTCGTAGGGCATTAACTACAAGAAACTTCAGTAGCTATGAAGAAATTGTGCGTTGTGATATCAAGGTAGAAATGGATGTTGGTGCTACATATCCATCTCATGGTTTTGACAAGAAACAAAATATGGGGTTCAAGGAGAAATCTTAGAATAATGGTGAAAAGAATATGAATGTTTATTTATGCTCAAAGTGTAGAAAGAAGCATGGTGGAGATTGTCTTAAAGGGACTAGAAAATGTTTTAAGTGTAGAAAAGAAGTTCATCGAGCAGCTGAGTGTCGAAGTAATCTAAAAAGGGTTTCTAATGATGTAAATAAAGAAAATACCGCAGATAATGCACCACCCACACTTCAATGCTTCAATTGCAAGGAAATGGGGCATTATGCTAATCAATGCCCTAATCCAAGGGTTAATGATGATCAACATGAGCAGACTCTTAAGGAAAAGGATAAAGGGAAGTCACATGCGATCACTATTTGTGATGTTGAGTATGATAATGATTTTGTGTAATGATTAAGTGTTTATATAATGGGATTTCAAAATATTATCATGGAATCTCATTTATGATATCGTGGAATTTTGGAATATCTATGTATTGGTTTTCAATAATTATATTGTACCGGTAACAATGAAAAGTGATTGAAATATTTTTGTAAAGAAGATGATATGTGCATAATGAAGGGATAAAGAAAAAATGAAATGGGCTCATGAATGATATAAGGACAATGTGATATCATGGTTTGATTATATAGAAATTATGGGATCATTCATGTTTTCGAAAATATTATATGGTTATACATGTTTCAAGATAATACATGATTAAGGTATTCACATGTTTGTAATTTGACTAAAAAGATATATCTTATGATATATGGGGGATAAATGATGGTATTCACATGCTCGAAAGATGACATTTCTAGTAATTGTTTTCTTTATACTATGAGATTGGACAAAAGTATTTTGGATAAGCCTAAAGATTGGAATGGATTATGTTGGACATAAGTTAGTATTGTTTAAGGCAAGAATTTTTTTCGATATTATTGATGGAACGTTATAATAATGTAGTTTTAGAAAAATGACAACCTGCAGGATGGGCGACAACCCGTCGCGTCAGACAAGGCTGCGGGAATTGAACCCACAACCGAAGAGCGACATGCCGTTATCACCTACCACTGACTTACAAGAAGTCTCTGGTTATTAGAATCAAGTTTTATTATATTAGGCGGTATGATATATGAAGTATAAGTCCATTTTAGGAACCATATAATATTAATCTCACTATAGATGGAATTATATATATTTAATAACTTTTGCAATCCTTTTGTTTGAGACAGATGGAATGACCTATCATTCTATCGCATGATCTGATAACACTTCACAGAAGACAAATTCAACATCATTTCTTTAAGAGATGATGTGAAAATTGGTCAAGTCATAAACAATAGTAAGATTGTACCAAAATCAAGTAAGTATTTATTTTAATTCACCAATTCTTCAACTTTAGGGAAATTATATTAAAAAAAATGTTGTCCTATTGTCCTTATATCTGATGAATCAGATGGTACCTTAAATCATCACAAATTTATGGCTTTGTGATTGTTGTCTTTTTCATAGCCATGTCCTCTACCACACTCCATCAGAACATGATGGTTATATTTTTTCTTCCATATCCATATTTCCACCTATGTTATCCTATGTGGAAACCTAGTGATTAGTTAATTTGGGTAACTGTTATGTTTCATACTTCATTTTTTAAAATTAAGTTTTAGTATTCCTTTTTACGATGTGGGTTTTATGAAAGAAACTTTCAAGCAGAAAACCATTTATAACCCCAACGAATTTTGAGGGTGAAATTCATTTTAAGTGGGGGTAGAATGCAACAACCCGAGATTTTATGAGAATTATTCTTTTTAATTTTATCTATGTCCTGTGTTGTACGCTACACAAAATTTAGCTTGTGCTATACGCAACATTGTATTAGCTTGCATTATACGCAACACTATTCTTGGCTCGTGTTACACACAATTTCAAGTTCGTTTTGTAGAAATTATTCTATGCAACATTTAGTATAGATTTTGTTTAATGTATAAATGAAATAAGTTTTAATTATGTTATATGCAACAACAAAGAGAGCTTTCACTACACGCAACCTTGACTTGGCTTGCATTACATGCAATCATGACCTTCCTCGATAGCGTGTGTAGTACGCAATAGTGGGTTTTCACTAAACAACGATATATTGTCATAATATTATTATAGACTAGTATTTATGAATAGTATTAACTAAATTTTTAATGTTATAACATTATTATTCATCTTACATATTTTCTAGAACATCGTATGAGAACAAAATTAATTTTTTGAGTAAAATAAGTATTTTTCAAAAAATGCAGTTTGCCACCTTCTGATGGCACATCCACTTTAAATCTACTTGTTTACATGTTTATAATTTCAATTTTACAAAAGAAAATTCTTCTTTGTAATCAGGATATAAAAATTTACCTTGGATAAATTTTTCATATTATTCTGATAACTCTGATATTTTAATGAATAGTAAAAACATGCTATATTTTAATTAAAAACAACTTTTTTCATCGTAATAATTTATATGGTTAAATTATAATTTTTAATGGTTTTAAAATATAAATAGAATATATTTTTACCATTTAATATAATTTATGTCAATAGCCTTTATTTTACATTGAATTCATAGGTAAAATCATTTCAATCTTTTGCAATGTTTTAACTTTTAAAACTCATTTTCTTAACAACAAGATTAATTTTAAATTAATTTCTGCAACTTCTATGATTTGAATTTGGAAAAATGGATTCCATATTTGGAATCTGTAGGTCCAAATTATGTTAATAATCTAATTTTTATTTTTAGTCATTATGAATAGTATATACGGTAAATTTTATTTACCATAGTTAAAGGTAATTTGGGTAATTAAGGATACATAAAATATTCTAAAATTACCCTAACACTTCTTCTAATATAATTGGATGATTATATTTTACCCTAAATCATACTTGGGTCGAAATGGAATCTAATGTAACCCACTTGTATCAGATTAAGACCATTTATTTATTTTATTTAAAGGAAAGTTAAATGTCTCACTCAAACATTAATAATTAGATTATTTTTAATATAAGGTTCTAAAGAATATAAATTCGATTATAAATACTAATTTTAAAGCTAAAACATTTTTATTTATCATGGTAATTTATTTTTAATTTTTAAGAAATATTTAATTACCTTAATAGCTTATACATTAATGATGATGAAATTATTTATTTAGTGAAAAATCAATAGTATAGTTTTTATTAAAATAACAATACCTATAAAAAGGACGATAAACTTGACCAAACATTATTGGTCGTGTATAAATATACCCTAATCATCCATGTATCGATTTTTGGACCATTTGGAGCCTTATAAAACTGATTAGGACATTTATATTATTTTATTTTAAATGATGTCAAAGATGTCACCTTCATAATTTAATAAAAATAAGAATTTAAATGTTTTGATTTTTAGATGATATATTCGATTAAAAATATTATTATGAAAGGTATTATATTTATCTTCATCATAGGATTTTATTTTTAATTTTTATGCAACATATAATTATATTAAATAATTATACAAATATGTTGTAGTAATTATTTTATTAAGAGATATAACAAATAAATGGTTTTAAATATATTAAAATAAATAATATATGAACAAATTTACGTTCCCCATGAATTATTTTAATTAATATCACATTTTAGTGATCTATTATATATTTTTTTCGAACATATAATCTGTTTGGTTTTTATTTAAATTAAAATAATGAATAGTGTAAAAATTGACACTATTGATATTTTATAAAAATAACATATTATTAAATTATTTAAAAATCACAAAAATATTTAAAAACTACAAATTGAAAATACTATTGTCTAAAAGGTTATAAAGTATCCAATTATGAGAAATTTACAACATTTAAGTATTCATTTATTTCAATTTAAAATATAGCATTGTATTACCACAAATAAAATTAAATAGATTAAATAATGATAAATAAAGTTGATAAGGTTTAAAATAAAATTAAAACAAGTATAAATTTTATTGGTTGATGAGATTACAACCCTATATCATCTCATATTCTAATTGAGTAATTTTTTGAGGTTTTTAAGAGGGGTTTCATTTTATTATTAATTAATATTTTTGAGGTTTCCAAAAGTGCCCCTCTCCTCTCCTATATAAGGGCACCTCCTTCCCTCTACTCTTCACACACATTTTAGCCTTAATTCTTGGCCAAAACCTGACCATTTCACTTCTACACTTCCATAGAAACCTACTATAGGTCCTGCTCTTCTTTAAAGACCAACTTTAGTGCCCTAAGAGGAGGATAAGATGAGCCGCGTTGAAAAAGAGGTAATCTCTTCTACCGATTCTTTTAAAGTTATTTTTTCTTCAACTTATTATTATTTATTTGTTTCATAATAAATTAATAACATCACTATCAATCATATACTTATATGTTATTATAAATATGAAACAATTTTATTTCATATTCTATCCATCCTTTGAAAAATGAAATCACCGCGCGTGCGTACGTACGAAATACCGTCTCCACGCCGTGGTGTATTCTATTTTTTATCCACCACCTTACTTGGATGGGTATAATGGTGTAACAAATAACTATATATATTTATTACAACATCATACTGATTCTGAGATATTGTATCATCCCCTCCAATTCAATTTATTAACTATGGTAACGATATCATCGCTCGTGCGTACGTACGGATTACCATCTCCACGATGCGATTAGATTCATTCTCCATGTTAACCACTCAAAATTTATTATAAAGTATCTATAATGAATAATAATGAAATATATGACATGATAAGGCTACTGGATTTATGTACATATATATATATATATTTCATCTACTTACTTCCATTCAAGTCAATAAGAAAAGGAAAACAGTGTTCATGCGTACGTACGGCCTACCGTCTCCATGAACGGTGTATTTCATTTCATTTATATATCTATTATATATATATACTAAATATATATGATATATAAATCATTATTTACATTCTGGAAGTAATTAAATCATGATATAAGTAATAATAATATCAAGAACAACAAGTCCAAACACGTACGATAAATAAAACGATTTTACCCAAAACGCTGCTTTAACATGGAATTTACAAAAGAATAGGTAATATAAAGTCATAAGTGAACCATATATGACATCATAACAATGAATATGATTCTTTAATAAGTCAATGACATTATTTAAATCATTATACAGCAGTTTTAGATACGTACGAAGCATATCGGACCTACGGTAAGGGGAAATCTCGCAATCTCAATTTTTATCAGATATTGTATATACTTTGGTATTTACTTGGGCATATTTATCAACCACATCCATATTTCTTCAATATGTAATATTATTTCTATCCTACTACAATTGATTAAATCCAATTTTACCTATTGGTGAATTTTTAGTAAAATATATGAAAGGAATCTTTTGTCGTTTTCAGTACGAGGTACTTTTTGACTTTTTCGGCCAAAGTACGAGAATAATTTTTATTTTTAACTTATATGGTGTGAATGTATTTTTATGATTTCATATAAAATTATTGACATGAAGCTTACTTTACAAGTTTTCAAGTTTATTTTCAATTAACATCTTTTAGTTTAAAATTTGTATGACATGTTGAGAAAGGAAAAAAAATTGAAGAAGAAATGATATTTTCCTCAAGAATGGAGTTGAAGTTTTTTATGAAAATTATTTTCCATCTAAGATAATATAGGGTTATATTTCTATCACTATTATTACATTGATTTCATTATGTTATGATGAAATTATTTTTATGAAGTCCTTTTATGGATTATGTTATGATGGCATGATGTTTATGAATCCCATTTTTATTACATGGGTTATGCTATGATGTATGATTTATGATTTTGTGGAACACATAAGAATGGTTTAATTATGAGATGGGTGGGACCTATATATCTCTCCAATGCATTGGGTAAATAATTATATATCATGAGATAGTCATGGCTAAAACGGCAGGTTAATCCGGTTCAGTGATACATGATTGGAACGAGGAGTGAACTCGATTCAGTAAGGGACTTTGTCCACTATGATGGTCTTTGAAGAAATGCCTTGGCTACTATGGAAGTCATATCACATGATTAATGTTTTTAAACAATTATATGTTTTATTCCCATGCTATTTTATCATTATTTATGATCCATTATGATTTATGCCTTACGTACTTCCAAGATTTATGTCTTTGCTCAAGATTTTGATGTTTAGATTTTATGTTCAAGTTTTTGAGTTCTAATGTTTATGGATTGTTTTATGTTCTCTCTGTTTACCCTTACTGAGCATTTGAGCCCACCCTTTTTATATTTTCTTTTCCCCAGGACATAAAGAATGGTTTTAGGTAAGAAAACAGAAGGGGAAGATATTTATGGGAGATGTTGAAGATCTTTCACCAAGATTAGAAGATTATATTATGAGTTTTCAAAGACACTAAACTATTACAGTCCTTTGGTGTCAGTTTTTGTTATGTATTAGATATTCCAAAAAAGTAATATAATGTCCATTTACGTCAAGCTTTGGGTCTCTACAGTTGGTATCAGAGGAACGTTTTTTTATCCTTTGGAAACTAGGATGCGAAAAATTTAGTGAGATCCCTTGAGATATTTCTAAGGTATGTCTAGGGATGTCCTTAAGGTTAAGTATAAGTATAGGTTATATTCCTAGAATTATGGTAACAATCTTATAATTAACCCTAATATGATATATATTGATGTTACTCTCCCTTTATTATGTTGTTTTCCCTAGCTTGATTTTTTCCTCTCACACTATTATTTTTGGGTTTTAGACGATGGCTAGAACCCGAAGGAACCATGTTGATCAATGTAATGGGCAATTCAATGATTGTCCTCCTAAACAAACCAATGTTATGGGAGGTAGAGTGAAAAATCTTATTTCTATACTTACACGAGCTATGAATCATTCTAGACTTCCAAATAAGCAGAGAAGGGACCAATATTCTATTGAGTCCTTCATGAGGCAACATCCACCTTCTTTCAGTGGGCCTTCTGATCCACTTGTTGATGAAAAAGGGATCAGTACCATTGAAAAGATATTTTCCATACTGTGCTGTTCGGAACATGAAAAATTCATTCTGGCTATTTACCGTTTAGAAGGCGAATCAAATCAATGGTGGACTATAATTAAGAATTCGAGGCCCCGAGATGAAATTGAATCCATGGAATGGGATGAGTTCAAGAACTTATTATTCAATAAGTGCTTACATTATAGTCTTCGAAGAAATATAGAAAAGGATTTACTTGAGCTTAAGAAAAAGGACGATGGATCTGTTGGCATATACAAAGCGAATTTTACAAGTATTGCAAGGTATGTATCTGGATTTATCATCCAACCTTAAAGTAAAGTTGATCGATTCTTTAGTGGATTAAAACCAAGTATTCGAAGTGCATTAGCTATAAGATACTTCAGTATATATGAAGAAATTGTGTGTTTTGTTATCAAGGTAGAAATGTAAGTTGGTGTTACATATCCATCTCATGGTTTGGACAAGAAATGAAAGATGGAGTTCCAGGAGAAATCTCAGAATAATGGTGAAAAGAAGATGAATGTTTCTTTATGCTCAAAGTGTGGAAAGAAGCATGGTGGATATTGTCTTAAAGGGACTAGAAAATGTTTTATGTGTGGAAAATAAGTTCATCGAGCAGTTGAGTGTTAAAGTAATGTAAAAAGGGTTGATAATGATGCGAATAAAGAAAAAACTACAGAGAACCCACAACCAACTCTTCAGTGCTTCAAGTGCATGTAAATGGGGAATTATGCTAATCAATGACCTAATCCAAAGATTAATGATGATCAACATGAGCAACCTCTTAAGGAAAAGGATAAAGGGAAGTCACATGCTATCACTATTTTTGATGTTGAGTATGACAATGATGTTTTGTAATGATTAATTGTTTATATAACGGGATTTCAAAATAGTATCATGGAATCTCATTTATGGTATCGTGGAATTTTGGAATATCTATGTATTGGTTTTCAATAATTATATGGTACTGGTAACCATGAAAAGTGATTGAAATATTTTTGGAAAAAAGATGATATGTTCATAATGAAGGGATAAAGAAAAAATGAAATGAGCTCATGACTGATATAAGGACAAAGTGATATCATGGTTTGAGTATATAGAAATTCTGGAATCTATCATGTTTTCAAAAAGATTATATGGTTATACATGTTTCAAGAGAATACCTGATTAAGGTATTCACATGTTTGTAATTTGACCAACCAGATATATCTTTTGATATATGGGGGATAAATGATAGTATTCACATGCTTGGAAGATGACATTTCTAGTAATTGTTTTCTTTATACTATGAGCTTGGAAAGAAGTATTTTGGATAAGCTTAAAGATTGGAATGGATTATGTTGGACATAAGTTAGTATTGTTTAAGGCAAGATTTTTTTTTGATATTATTGAAGGAATGTTATAATAATGTAGTTTTAGAAAAAGGACAACCTGCAGGACGGGTGACAACCCGTCGCTTTGGACAAGGCTGTGGGAATCAAAGCCACAACTGATGTGCGATAGGCCTTTATCACCTACAAATGGCCTATAGGAAGTCCCTGGTTAGTTGTTGCTAGTTTTATTATATTATGCGGTATGATATATGAAGTATAAGTCCATTTTAGGAACCATATACGATTAATCTCACTACAGATGGGTTTATGTATATTTAATAACTTTTTCTATCCTTTTGTTTGAGATAGATGGAATGACATATCATTCTATCCCATGATATGCTAACACTTCATGGAAGACAAATTCAACTTCATTTCTTTAATAGATGATGTGGAAATTGTTCAAGGCACAAACAACAGTAAGATTGTACCAAAATCAATTAAGTATTTATTTTAATTCAACAATTCTTAAACTTTATGGAAATGATCTTGAAAACAAAAAATGTTGTCCTGGTGTCCTTATATCTGATGAATTAGATGGTACCTTAAATCATCACAAATTTATGGCTTTGTGATTATTGGTTTTTTCATAGCCATGTCCTCTACCACTCTCCATCAGAAATTGATGGTTAGATTTTTCATCCATATCCATATTTCCACCTATGTTCTCCTATTTTGAAACCTAGTGATGAGTTAATTTGGGTAACTGTTATGTTTCATACTTCATTATTTAAAATTATGTTTTAGTATTCCTTTTTACGATGTGGGTTTTATGAAAAAAACTTTCAAGGATTAAACCATTTATAACCCCGACGAATTTTGAGGGAGAAATTCATTATATGGGGGGTAGAATGTAACAACCCGAGATTTTATGAGAATCATTATTTTTAATTTCATTGATGTATTATGTTCTACACTACACAAAATTTAGCTTGTTCTATATGCAACACTGTATTATCTTGTAGTATATGCAACACTATTCTTGGCTTGTGTTACACACAATTTCAAGTTCGTTTTGTAGAAATTATTCTACGCAACATTTAGTATAGATTTTGTTTAATGTATAAATGAAATAAGTTTTAATTATGTTATATGAAACAACAAAGGGAGATTTCACTACACACAACCTTGACTTGTCTTGAGTTACACGCAATCGCGTCCTTTCTCGATAGCGTGTGTAGTATACAATAGTGGGTTTCACTAAACAATGATATATTTCTATAATATTATTATGGACTAGTATTTATGAATAGTATTAACTAAATTTTTAATGTTATAACATTATTATTCATCTTACACATTTTCTAGAACATCGTATGGGAACTAAATAAATCTTTCGAGTAAAATAAGTATTTTTTAAAAAATGCAGTTTTGCCGCCTTTTGATGGTGCATCCACTTTAAATATAGTTTTTGACATGTTTAAAAGTTCAATTTGAAAAAATAAAATTCTTATTTTGAATCAGGATATAAAAATTTACCTTGGATAAATGTTTCATATTATTTTGATAACTTTCATATTTTAATGAATTGTAAAAACACGCTATATTTTAATTAAAAAAACTTTTTTCATCATAATAATTTATATGGTTAAATTATAATAGTTAATGGTTTCAAAGTATAAATAGAATATATTTTTACCATTTAATACAATGTATGCCATTAGAATTGATTTTAAATTGAATTCATAGGTAAAGTAATTTCAATCTTTTGCAATGTTTTAACTTTTAAAACTCATTTTCTTAACAATGAGATTCATTTTAAATTAATTTCTGCAACTAATGTGATTTGAATTTGGAAAAATAGATTCCATATTTGGAATGATTAGGTCCAAATTATGTTAATAAGCTAATTTTTATTTTTAGTCATTATGAATAGTAACTACGGTAAATTTTGTTTACCATAGTTAAAGGTAAATCGGGTAATTAAGGGTAAATATAATATTATAAAATTACCCTAACACTTGTCCTAATATAATTGGATGATTATATTTTACCCTAAATCATACTTGGGTCGAAATGGAATCTATTGTAACTATAACATCCCGATATTTTATGATAAGTATTATTTTTAATTTATTTTATGTCATGTGTTTTATACTACAACAACATTATCTTGTGCTATACGCCACACTGTATTAGCTTGAAGTATACGCAACACTATTCTTAGATTGTGTTACCCACAATTTCAAGTTCGTTTTATAATAGTCATTCTACGCAACATTGAGTGTATATATATATATATATATACAATGTATAAATGAAATATGGTTGTATTCTGTTATAAGAAACAACGAAGCATTCTTGCACAACACGTAACCCTAACTTGACTTGCATTACACGCAATCACGACCTTCCTCGATAGCTTGTGTTGTACGCAATATCAGGTTTCACTAAACAACGATATATGGTTATAATATTATCACGAACTAGCCATTATGAATAGTATTAACTACATTTTGAATTTTATAACATTATTATTCATCTTACACATTTTCTAGAACATGGTATGAGAACAAAATAAATTTTTTGGGTAAAATAAGTATTTTTAAAAAAATGCAGTTTTGCCGCCTTTTGGTGGCGCACCCACATTAAATCTAGTTTTTGTCATGTTTATAAGTTAAATTTTACAAAATAAACTTCTTCTTTTGAATCAGGATATAAAAATTTACATTGGATAATGTTTTGATATTTTTTCTGATAACTTTCATATTTTAATGAATAGTAAAAACACGCTACATTTTAATTAAAAACAAGTATTTTTTTATCGTAATAATTTATATGGTTAAATTATAATATTGAATGGTTTTAAAGTATAAATATAATATATTCTTACCATTTAATATAATGTATGTCATTAGCATTGATTTTACCTTGAATTCGTAGGTTATATCAATTCAATCTTTTGCAATGTTTTAAACAAAAACCCGTTTTCTTTCGACAACGGGATTAATTTTAATTTAATTTCTGAAACTTTTGTGTATTGAATTTGGAAAAATGTATTCCATATTTAGAATCAGTGGGTCCAAATTATGTTAATATGCTACTTTTTATTTTTGGGCATTATGAATAGTAACTACGGTAAATCTTATTTACCATAGTTATAGGTAAATCAGGTAATTAAGGGTAAATATAAGATTATATAATTACCCTAACAATTGAAAAAATCCCATTGGATGACTAAAAGTCGGCCCATATCACTTAAGGGTCGGATTAGATACATTTAATGGACTTTTGTCCATGAAAATAATTTAATTATTATTAAAACCAAAGAAAGTGACAACATGTCACTTTCTTAAATCTTATAAGTATAATAATTTTACTTTAGTGATAAACTTAATGAAACTTTGAACATGAATAGTCTCCAGAAATATAATACAATTATATACATCATATGAATTTATTTATAATTTTTAGGGATTAAATAATTATCATTAATTATGACACAATAGTGATGTTTAAATTATTTTATTGATTGAAATATCAAATAAATGATATTAAAAATATTAAAATAAATATTATATGAACTATTTAATGTGCTCTACTAATTTTATAGATACATATGACATTTTATGAATCTATTAAATCTTTTAGTTCAAACATATCTTCTGTATATTGTTTATTTAAATTCAAATAAATGAATAGTGTCAAAATTGACACTATTGTTATTTTATAAAAATAACATATTATAAAATTGATTAAAAATCACAAAAATATTTAAAAATTATAAATTTAAATTTATATGGTCGAAAATGTCTTAAAGTGTCAAATTATGGAAAATTCACAACACATATGTAATTATTTATAATAATTCAAAATTTAGAATATTATTACCACAAATAAAATTAAATTGATAAATAAGGATAAATCAAGTTGATAATGTTTAAAATAAATTTCTAACATGTCTAAATTTTATTGTTTGATGATATTACAACCCTATATCATCTAAGATTCAGATACGAGTCATTTTATAATTTTTTAAGTGGTGTTGGGATTTAATATAAACTAATATTTCTTATATTTGTAAAGGTGCCCCTCCCCTCCCTTATAAAAGGGAACCTCCTCCCTCTTCTCCTCACACAATTTGGATCCTTCAAGCTCGGCCAAAACCTACCCATTTAACTTCCCCACTTCCTTAGAAACCTACTAGAGGTACTGGTCTTCTCAAAAGACCAACTCTGGTGCCCTAAGAGAAAGTTTAAACGAGGCACTTCGAGAAAGAGGTAATACCTTCTACCGTTTTCTTCAAGTTCCATTCTTCTTCTACGCCCTCTTCTTTAGTTGTTTCATTATGAAGTAATAACATCAGTATACCTCATATACTGATATGTTATTATAAATATTAAACAACCATATTTCACCTTCTATCCATCCTACGGAAAACAAAATCACCACGCGTGCGTATGTACGGAATACCGTCACCACGCAGTGGTGTAATCTGTTTTTCCACCAACACTTTACATGGATGGGTATACTGGTGTAAAGAATAACTATATATGGTTATTATAAAATCATAATTATTCTGATATATTATACCATCCACTCCCATTCTATTCAATAATATGGGAACGATATCATCGCTCGTGCGTACGTACGGACTACAGTCTCCATGACGCGATGAGATTAATTCTCCATGTTAACCATACATGAATGATCATAAAGTTTATATAATGAATAATAATGAAATATATGAAATAATAATGCTACTGGATTTATTTATATGTATATGTATGTCATCTATTTAGTTTCATTCAATTCAATAAGGAAACGAAAACAGTGTTCATGCGTACGTACGACCTACCGTCTCCATGAACGGTGTATTTAATTCCTTTTATTGATATATAATATATATGTATATGATGAATATATATTATATATAAATCATGTTTTACATTCTCAAATTATGTAAATCAGGATATAAGTAATAATATCAAGAACGACAAGTCGAAACACATACGATAAATGAAATGATTTTACCCAAAACACTGCTTTAACATGGAATTTTAAAAAGAAAGGGTAATATAAAGTCATAAGTGAAACATATATGATATCATAACAATGAATATGATTATTTAATAAGTCAATGACATTATTTTAATCATTATACAGGAGTTTCGGATCCATACGAAGCATATCAGATCTAAGGTAAGGGATAACTATTCCAATCTCGTTCTTATCCGAGATTGTTATTCGTAAGTATTTACTGGGGTTATGTTTATATTCCGTGTCCTTGTTTTCTAAAAATGGTTTCATGTATGTTTAAAGTCCTTTTTACACATTTTTTACTTTTACTACATGGTATTTAAGGAATCTTTCTTTTACGAGGTACTTTTTGACTTTTCCGGCAAAAGTACGAGAAGAATGTTTTTTTAACTTATACGACATAAATAGATTTTTAAGGGTTTATAAAGCCTTATTTGCATGATTATTTCTCTACAATATTTCATGACTCTTTTTAAAAAAATACTTTTCTTTTAAAATTTCAAGGAATTTTTTGAAAAGAAATTGATTTTGAAGAAGAAAGTGTATTTTCCTCAAGAATTTATTTCAAGTGTTTTATCAAAACCATTTTCCATCTAAGACGACATTATTTAATATGTGTATATTTCAACTATAATGTCTCTATTATTTACATGGTTTTAGTTTTCTTATGATGAAATGATATCCATTTTTTTATATATGGATTATGTTATGATGGGATGATGTTTATGAAACCCATTTTTATTCTTTGGGTTATGATGAATGATTTATGTTTATGTTGTGGCACAAGTATGAATGATTTCATTATGAGATGCATGGGACCTATATCTCCCTCCAATGCATTGGGTAAATATTTATATCTCATGAGATAGACATGGCTGGAACGTTAAGTTAATCCGGTTCAGTGTTACAGGACTGAAATGAGGAGTGAACTCGATTCAGAAAGGGACTTTGTCTACTAAGATGGTCTTGGCAGCAATGCCTTGGATACTATGGAAATCATAACATGTGCTGAATGGTTTCTAAAATTACTTGTTTTATTCCAATTATATTTTATCATGGTTGATGTTTCATTATTATATATTCCTTACGTGCTTCCATGATTTATGTCTTTGCTCATGATTTTGATGTTTAAATTTCATGTTCAAGTTTTTGCTTTCAAATGTTTATGGATTGTTTTATGATCTTTATGTTTTCCCTTACTGAGCATTTGAGCTCACCCTTTTTATGTTTTATTTTCCCCAAGAAATAAAGAAAGTTTTTAGGTAAGGAAACAAAAAGGGGAAGATCGTTATGGGAGTTTTTGAAGATCTTTCACCACAATTAAAAGAATACGTTCCGAGTTTCCAAAGACACTAAAATATTACGGTCCTTGTGTGTCTGTTTTTGATATGTATTAAGTATTCTGCAAAAGTATTGTAATGTCCATGTACGTCAAGATTCGGGCCTCTACAGTTGGTATTAGAGGAAAGGTTTAGTCAACCTTTGGAAACTAGGATGCGAAAATGTTAGTGAGATCCCTAGAGATATTTCTAAGGTATGTATAGGGATGTCCCTAAGGATAAGTATACGTATAGGATATAGTCCTAGAACTACGGTAACGATCTTAGAATTTAACCTATGATGTTAGATATTTAGGTTACTCCCCCTTTACTATGTTGTTTTCCCTAGCATGATTTTTTCCTCTCACACTATTCTTTTTGGGTTTTAGAAAATGGCTGGAAACATGAGGATTCACGATAATAGAGGATATGACAGACAATAGAATGATATTCTTCATGAGCAACCAAAAGAAACGGGATTTGGAAGTCCAAACATCGTTATTATGCCTAATCATAAATCTCATAATATGATCAATAATCTCAACTTTGGTAAGTTTCCCGACTCAGATAATAAGAGAAAGATGAAGTTTCATGATGATCATAGAGGAAAGAAAGTTCAATTTCCATCATGTAAATCATGTGGGAAGAGGAATCAGGGAGATTATTTCAAAGGAACTGGAAGATGATTTGGGTGTGGAAAAGAAGGATACAAAGCCAGTAAGTGTAAAGGAAAAGGTTCAGTTAACACCATGTACAAGGATAATGGTATTGCTACGACATCAACAATGATTAGATGTTTTAAATGTGAAATGTATGGGCATTATGAAAACCAATGCCCTAAGGGAAAATCTCATGAAGAGAATCAGCATGGTCATATGAGTAGTATTTATTTTGATGATAATGAAGAGACTACAAATGAAATATGAGATGAAAGAAATGATGAAGCTTAGTCAGTGGTTTAAGAAGTTAGTGGAATGATTGTATGTTTATAAAGAATAATGTATGGTACTATGGAATAAAGAATCATCTAAGGATTGTTACAATATTGTTTTTCCTAAAGTATTTGAAAGTATATGTTGAATGGTACTGGTAACCATGAATGGTTATTCATATATTTTTGGAAAAAAGATGATATGTGTATAATGAATGGATAGGGATAAAATAATATGTTTGATAGTATTCATGAGCTCATGGCTGATAAAAGGACAAAGTGATATCATGATTTGAGTATATAGATTTTATTTGGTATTTGTGTATGTGGAAAGAGTTACCTTTTGATAGAATTCATGTTTTCTCTAAGGTTCTATGGTAATTCATGTTTCAAAAGAATACATGATTAAGGTATTCACATTTTTGGAATGTGATCAAAAAGATATATCTTATGATATATGGGAGACAAATGAAGGAATTTACATGCTCGGTATATGAAATTTCTAATAATCAGACAGAAGTATTTTCAATAAGCCTAATGGTTGGAATGGACATTATATAGTACTGGTTTAGGATATAACTTTTTATTTATGAAATGTTTTGATAGTATAGTTTTATAAAAAGGATAAACTGTAGGACGAACGACAACCCGTCACGTTAGACAAGGCTGTGGGAATCGAACCCACAACCGAAGTGCTACTAGCCTATATCGCCTACCACTGGCCTACAGGAAGTCCCTAATTAGTAGAAACTAGTTTTATTTTATTAAGCGGTGTGATATATGAAGTATAAGTTCATTTTTGGAATCTTATATGATTAACCTCACCATAGATGGACTTATGTATATTTGATAACTTTTGCTAACCTTTTGTTTGAAACAGATGGAATGACCTAGCATTCTATCACATGACATGTTAACACTTCACGAATAACAAATTCAACTTCATTTCTTTAAGAGATTAAGTGGAAATTGTTCAAATCACGAACAACAGTGAGATTGTACCAAAATCAAGCAAGTATTTCTTCTAATTCAAAATTTTCAACTTTAGCGAAATGATATTGAAAACCAAAAATGTTGTCCTAGTGCTCTTATATCCGATGAATCATATGGTACCTTAGATCATCACAAATTTATGGCTTTGTGATTGTTGGCTTTTTCATCGCCATGTCCTCTACCACTCTCCATCAGAACTTGATGGTTAGATTTTTCTTCCATATCCATATTTTCACCTATGTTATCCTATGTAGAAACCCAGTGATTAGTTAATTTGGATAACCTTTACATTTCATACTTTAGTTTTTAAAGTTAATTTTTGGTATTACATTTTACGATGTCTGTTGCAATTAAAGAAACTTTCAAGTTGAAAACCATGTATAACCCCAACGAATTTAGAGGGCGAAATTCATTTTAAGGGGGCTAGAATGTAAAAAACCGATATTTTATGATAAGTATTATTTTTAATTTATTTGATGTCATGTGTTTTATGCTAAAACAAGATTATCTTGTGCTATACTCCACACTGTATTAGCTCGAACTATATGCAACACTATTCTTAGATTGTGTTACACACAATTTCATGTTCGTTTTATAATAGTCATTCTACGCAACATTAAGTGTATATATATATATATATATATTCAATGTATAAATGAAATATGGTTGGAATATGTTATAAGAAACAACGAATTATTCTTTCATAACACGCAACCCTGACTTGGCTTGCATTACACGCAATCACGACCTTCCTCGATAGCGTGTGTTGTACGTAATACCGGGTTTCACTAAACAACAATATATGGTTATAATATTATCACGAACTAGCTGTTATGAATTGTATTAACTACATTTTGAATTTTAAAACATTATTATTCATCTTACACATTTTCTAGAACATGTTATGAGAACAAAATAATTTTTTTGGGTAAAATAAGTATTTTTCAAAAAATGCAGTTTTGCCTTCTTTTGATGGAACACCCACATTATATATCGTTTTGACAAGTTTATAAGTTTAATATTACAAAATAAACTTCTTATTTTGAATCAGGATATAAAAATTTACATTGGATAATGTTTTGATATTTTTCTGATAACTTTCATATTTTAATGAATAGTAAAAATACGCTATATTTTAATTAAAAACAACTTTTTTTCATCGTAATAATTTATATGGTTAAATTATAATATTTAATGGTTTCAAAGTATAAATAGAATATATTTTTACCATTTAATATAATTTAAGTCATTAGCATTGATTTTACCTTGAATTCGTAGGTTAAATCAATTCAATCTTTTGCAATGTTTTAAACAAAAACCAGTTTTCTTTCGACAACGTGATTAATTTTAATTTAATTTCTGAAACCTTTGTGTATTGAATTTGGAAAAATGGATTCCACATTTGGAATCAGTGGGTCCAAATTATGTTAATAGGCTACTTTTTATTTTTGGGCATTATGAATAGTAACTATGGTAAATTTTATTTACCATAGTTAAAGGTAAATCGAGTAATTAAGGGTAAATATAAGATTATAAAATTACCCTAACACCTTCCAAAATCCTATTGTATGACTAAAAGTAGACCCATATCACCTAATGGTCTGATTAGATTCATTTAATGGACTTTTTTCCATGAAAATAATTTAACTATTATTAAAACCAAAGAAAGTGACAACATGTCACTTTCTTAAATCTTATAAGTATAATAATTTTTATTTAGTGATAAACTTAATGAAAATTAGAACAAGAATAGTCTCCAAAAATATAATCCAATTATATACATCATATGAATTTATTTATAATTTTTAGGGATTAAATAATAATCATTAATTAAGACACAATAGTGATGTTGAAATTATTTTATTGATTGAAATATCAAATAAATGATCTTAAAAATATTAAAATAAATATTATATGAACTATTTAATGTGATCCAATAATTTTCTAAATACATATGACATTTATGAATCTATTAAATCTTTTATTTAGAACATATCTTCTATATATTGTTTATTTAAATTAAAATAAATGAATAGTTTCAAAATTGACACTATTGTTATTTTATAAAAATAACATATTATAAAATTGTTTAAAAATCACAAAAATATTTAAAAATTATAAATTTAAATTTATACGGTCGAAAATGTCATAAAGTGTCAAATTATGGAAAATTCACAACACAAATGTAATTATTTATAATAATTTAAAATTTAGAATATTATTACCACAAATAAAATTAAATTGATAAATAAGGATAAATCAAGTTGATAATGTTTAAAATAAATTCCTAACATGTCTAAATTTTTTTGTTTGATTAGATTAGAACCCTATCTCATCTAATATTCGGATATGAGTCATTTTTTAAGTTTTTAAGTGGGTTTGAGATTTAATATAAACTAATATTTCTTATATTTCAAAAGGTGCCCCTCTCCTCCCTTATAAAAGGGCACCTCCTCCATCTTCTCCTCACACAATTTGGAGCCTTCAAGCTTGGAAAAACCCTACCCATTTCACTTCCCCACTTCCTTAGAAATCTACTAGAGGTACTGGTCTTCTCAAAAGACCAACTCTAGTTCCCTAAGAGAAAGTTTAAAGGAGGCACTTCGAGAAAGAGGTAAAACCTTCTACCGTTTTCTTCAAGTTCCATTCTTCTTCTACTCCTTATTATTTAGTTGTTTCATTATGAAGTAATAACATCAGTATCCCTCATATACTGATATGTTATTATAAATATGAAACAACCCTATTTCACCTTCTATCCATCCTACAGAAAACAAAATCACCGCGCGTGCGTACGTATGGAATACTGTCTCCATGCCGTGGTGTAATCTGTTTTTCCACCAACACCTTACATGGATGGGTATATTGGTGTAAAGAATAACTATATATGTTTATTATAACATCATACTGATTCTGATATATTATACCATCCACTTCCATTCTATTCAATAATTATGGGAACAATATCATCGCTCGTGCATACGTACGGACTACCGTCTCCACGACGCGATGGGATTCATTCTCCATGTTAACCATACATGAATGATCATAAAGTTTATCTAATGAATAATAATGAAATATATGAAATAATAATGTTACTAGATTTATATATATATATATATATATTTATTCCATCTATTTAGTTTCATTCAATTCAATAAGGAAACAAAAACAACGTTCATGCGTACGTACGACCTACCGTCTCCATGAACGGTGTATTTCATTTCTTTTATCGATCTATAATATATATGTATATGATGAATATATATTATATATAAATCATGTTTTACATTTTGGAATTATGTAAATTAGGATATAAGTAATAATATGAAGAACGACAAGTCGAAACACATACGATAAATGAAATGATTTTACCCAAAATGCTGTTTTAACATGGAATTTACAAAAGAACGGGTAATATAAAGTCATAAGTTAAAAATATATGATATCATAACAATGAATATGATTATGTAATAAGTAAATTACATTATTTAAATCATTATACAGGATGTTCGGATCCATACGAAGCATATCAGATCTAAGGTAAGGGAAAACTATTCCAATCTTGTTCTTATCCGAGATTGTTATTCATAAGTATTTACTGGGGTTATATTTATATTCCATGTCCATATTTTCTAAAAATGGTTTCATGTATGTTTAAAGTCCTTTTTACCCATTTTTTACTTTTAATACATGGTATGTATGTAATCTTTCTTTTACGAGGTACTTTTTGACTCTTCCGACAAAAGTACGAGAAGAATGTTTTTTTGACTTATACGACATAAATAGATTTTTAAGGTTTTATAAATCCTTATTCCCATGAAGCTTTATCTGAAATATTTCATGAATCTTTTTAACAAAATACTTTTCTTTTAAAATTTCAAGGCTTTTGGTGAAAAGAAAATGATTTTGAAGAAGAAAGGGTATTTTCCTCAAGAATTCGTTTCAAGTGTTTTATCAAAACCATTTTCCATCTAAGATGACATTATTTAATATATGTATGTTTCAAGTATAATGTCTCTATGATTTAAATGGTTTTACTTTTATTATGATAAAATGATATCCATTTTTTTTATATATGGATTATGTTATGATGGGATGATGTTTATGAAACCCATTTTTATTCTTTGGGTTATGATGAATGATTTATGTTTATGTTGTGGCACAAGTAAGAATGATTTCATTATGAGGTGGGTGGGACCTATATCTCCCTCCAATGCATTGGGTAAAGATTTATATCTCATGATATAGACATGGATGGAACGGTATGTTAATCCGATTCAGTGTTACAGGACTGAAACAAGGAGTGAACTCGATTCAGAAAGGGACATTGTCCACTAAGATGGTCTTGGCAGCAATGCCTTGGCTATTATAGAAATCATAACATGTGCTGAATGGTTGCCACAATTACATGTTTTATTCCCATTATATTTTATCATGGTTGATGTTCCATTATGATTAATGCCTTATGTACTTCCACGATTTATGTCTTTGCTCAAGATTTTGATGTTTAAATTTCATGTTCAAGTTTTTGATTTCAAATGTTTATGGATTGTATTATGATCTCTATGTTTTCGCTTAATGAGAATTTGAGATCACCCTTTTTATTTTTTATTTTCCCCAAGAAATAAATAAAGGTTTTAGGTAAGGAAAAAAAGGGGAAGATCATTATGGGAGTTGTTGAAGATCTTTCACCGCAATTAGAAAATTACGTTCCGAGTTTCCAAAGACACTAAACTATTACTGTCCTTGTTGATCTGTTTTTGATATATATTAAGTATTCCAAAAAATTAGTGTAATTTCCATGTATTTCAAGCTTCAGGCCTCTACAGTAACCCACTTGTATTTGATTAAGACCTTTTATTTATTTTATTTAAATGAAAGTGAAATGTATCACTCAAACTTTACTAATTAGATTATTTTAAATATAAGGTTATACAGAATATAAATTAGATTATAAATACTCATTTGAAATCCAAAAAGTTTTTATTTATCATGGTAATTTATTTGTAATTTTTAAGAAATATTTAATTACCTTAATAGCTTATACATTAATGATGATGAAATTATTTATTTTGAGAAAAATCAATAACATAGTTTTTATTAAAATAACAATACCTATCAAAAGGAACATAAACTTGACCAAACAATATTGGTCGAGTATACCTACAATCTAAGCATACAAGGATAGATTTTTGGACCATTTGGAGCCTTATAAAACCGATTAGGACATTTATATTATTTTATTTTAAATGATGTCAAAGATGTCACATTCATAATCTAATAAATATAATAATTTAAATGTTGTTATTTTAAGATGATAAATTAGATTAAAAATATTATTATTAAATTTATTATATTTATATTCATCATAGGATTTTATTTTTAAGTTTTATACAACATATAAGTATATTAAATAATTATACAAAAATATTGTAGTAATTATTTTATTAAGAGATATCACAAATAAATGGTTTTAAAAATATTAAAATAAATAATATATTAACAAATTAATGTTCACCATTAATTTCTTTAATGAATATGACATGTTAGGGATCTATTATATATATTTTTTCTACCATATCTTCTGTGTGGTATTTATTTAAATTCAAATAATGAATAGTGTCAAAATAGAAACTATTGATATTTTATAAAAATAACATATTATTAAATTATTTAAAAATCAGAAAAGGATTTAAAAACTAAAAATTGAAAATTATATGGTCTAAAAGGTTATAAAGTATCCAATTATGGAAAATTTACAACAATTAAGTATATACTTATAACAATTTAAAATTTATAATTTTATTTCCACAAATAAAATTAAATAGATTAAATAATGAGAAATCAAGTTGATAAGGTTTAAAATAAACTTAAAACTTGTCTAAATTTTATTGGTTGATGAGATTAAAACCATATATCATATCATATTCTAATTGAGTCATTTTAGAGGTTTTTAAGAGGGGTTTCATTAATATTTTAATGTTTTCAAAAGTGCCCCTCTCCTCTCCTATATATGGTCACCTCCTTCCCTCTACACTTTACACACATTTGAGCATTAAATCTCGGCCAAACCCTGCCAATTTCACTTATACAATTCCATATAAACCTAATAGAGGTCCTGGTCTTCTTTATATACCATCTTTAGTTCCCTAATAGGAGGATAAGAGGTGCCAAGTCGAAAAAGAGGTAATCTCTTCTACCAATTCTTTCAAGTTTCTTTCTGATTCAACTTAATCTTCTTTATTTGTTTCATCATAAATTAATAACATAAGTATCACTAATATACTGATATGTTATTATAAATATTAAATAACCCTATTTCACCTTCTATCCATCCAACGAAAAATGAAATCACCGCGTGTGCGTACGTACGAAATACCGTCTCCACGCCGTGGTGTAATTTGTTTTTCCACCACCATATTACTTGGATGGGTATAATGGTGTAATGAACAACTATATATAGTTATTAGAACATCATACTAATTATGAGATATTATATCATTCACTCCAATTCAATTTAATAGTTATGGTAATGATATCATCGCTCGTGCGTACGTACGGATTACCGTCTCCACGACGCGATGAGATTCATTCTCCATGTTAACCAATCAAGAATTTATATAAAGTACATATAATGAATAGTAATGGAATATATGAAATTATAAACATACTGGATATATGTATATATATATGTCATCTACTTACTTCCATTCAAGTCAATAAAAAAAAAGAAAACAACGTTCATGCGTACGTACGACCTACTGTTTCCATGAACAGTGTATTTCATTTCATTTATATATCTATTATAAATATATATATTGAATATATATGATGTATAAATCATTATTTACATTCTGGAAGTAATTAAATCATTATAAAAGTAATAATAATACCAATAACAACAAGTATAGACATGTACGATAAATAAAACGATTTTACCCAAAATGCTGCTTTAACATGAAATTTACAAAATAACGGGTAATATAAAGTCATAAGTGAACCATATATGATATCATAACAATGAATATGATTCTATAACAAGTCAATTGCATTATTTAAATCATTATACAGGAGGTTCCGATACGTACGAATCATATCATACCTAAGGTAAGGGAAAATCTCACAATCTCAATTTTTATCCAAGATTGTTTATACTTCGGTATTTACTGGGGCATATTTATCATCCAAATCCATGTTTCTTCAATATGTAATTTTATTTATATCCTACTACAATTGATTAAATCAAATTTTACTTATTGTTTAATTTTTAGTAACTGATATGAAAGGAATATTTTGTCATTTGTAGTACGAGGTACTTTTTGACTTTTCCAGCCAAAGTATGAGAAGAATGTTTATTTTTAACTTATACGGTGTGAATGGATTTTTATGATTTCATAGAACATTATTTACATGAAGCTTACTTTAAAAGTTTTCAATTTTATTTTCAATTAACTTCTTTTAGTTTAAAATTTGTAGGGCATCTTGAGAAGGAAAAATGTTTTTGAACAAGAAAGGATATTTTCCTTAGGAATGGAGTTCAAGTGTTTTGTCAAAATTATTTTCCATCTAAGATAATATAGGGTTCTATTTCTACTCTATTATTACATTGATTTCATTATGTTATGATGTAATTATTTTTATGATGTCCTTTTATGGAATATGTTATGATGACATGATGTTTATGAATCCCATTTTTATTAAATGGGTTATGCTATGATTATGATTTATGATTTTGTAGAACACATAAGAATGGTTTCATTATGAGATGGGTGAGACCTATATCTCCCTCCAATTCATTGGGTAAAGATTTATATCTCATGAGAAATACATGTCTGGAACAGCAAGTGAATCCAGTTCAGTGATACATTACTGGAACCAGGAGTGGACTCGATTTATAAGGGACTTTATCCACTATGATGGTCTTGGTAGCAATGCCTTGGAAAGTATGGAAATCATATCATGTGATTAATGGTTTTACACAATTAAATGTTTTATTCCCATGTTATTTTATCATGATTGATGATCCATTATTATCTATACCTTACGTATTTCCAAGATTTATGTATTTGCTCAAGATTTTGATGTTTAGATTTTATGTTCATGTTTTTGAATTCAAATGTTTATGGATTGTTTTATGTTTTCTATGTTTTCCCTTACTGAGCATTTGAGATCACCATTTTTATGTTTTCTTTTCCCCAGGATATAAAGAAAGGTTTTAGGTAAGAAAACAAAAGGGGAAGATATTTATGGGAGATGTTAATGATCTTTCACCAAGATTAGAAGATTATATTTCGAGTTTCCAAAGACACTAAACTATTACGGTCCTTTGGTGTCAGTTTTTGTTATGTATTAGATATTCCACAAAAGTAATTTAATTTCCATATATGTCAATCTTTGGGTCTCTATAGTTTGTATCAGAGGAAAGGTTTAGTTAACCTTTGGAAACTAGGGTGCGAAAACTTTAGTGAGATCCCTAGAGATATTTCTAAGGTATGTCTAGGGATTTCCCTAAGGTTAAGTATATGTATATGTTATAGTCCTAGAATTACGGTAAAAATCATAGAATTAACCCTAAGATGTTATATATTTAAGGTACTCTTCCTTAATTATGTTTTTTCCCTAATATAATTTTTCCCTCTCACACTATTCTTTTTGGGTTTTAGATGATGGCTGGAACCCGAAGGAACCGTGTTGATCAATGTAATGGAAAATGCAATGATTGTCCTCCTGAATAAACCAATGTTATGGGAGATGGAGTGAAAATTTTTATTGCTATACTTAAACAAGATATGAATCATTCTGGACCTCCAAATGATCAGAGAAGGGAACAATATTCTATTGAGTCCTTCATGAGGCAACATCCACCTTATTTTAGTGGGTATTCTGATCCACTTGTTGCTGAACAATGGATCAATACCCTTGAAAATTTTTTTCCCATAATTTGCTGTTGGGAACATGAAAATGTTATTCTGGCTATTTACTGTTTATAAGGTGAAGCAGATCAATGGTGGACTCTAATAAAGAATACGAGGCCCCGAGATGAAATTGAATCCATGGAATGGGATGAGTTTAAGAACTTATTATTCAATAAGTACTTCCCTCATATTCTTCGAACAAAGATGGAAAAGGATTTCCATGAGCTTAAGAAAAAGGATGATGAATCCCTTGGTATATACGAAGCGAATTTTATAAGGCTTGCAAGGTATGAATCTGGATTTATCATCAAACCTGAAAGTAAAGTTGATCGATTCTTCAGTGGATAAAAACCAAGTCTTCGAAGGGAATTAGCTATAAGATACTTCAGTAGCTATAAAGAAATTGTGCGTTGTGCTATCAAGGTAGAAATAGAAGATGGTGTTACGTATCCATCTCATGGTTTTGACAAGAAAAGAAAGATGGATTTCAATGAGAAATCTCAGAATAATGGTGAAAAGAATATGAATGTTTCTTTATGCTCAAAGTGTGGAAAGAAGCATGGTGGAGATTGTCTTAAAGGGACTAGAAAATGTTTTATGTGTGGAAAATAAGGTCATCGTGTAGCTGAGTGTCGATGTAATGTATAAAGGGTTCTTAATAATGTGAATAAAGAAAATACTATAGAGAATGCACCACCAACACTTTAATGCTTCAAAGGCAAAGAAATGGGGAATTATGCTAATAAATGCCCTAATCCAAGGGCTAATGATGATCAAAGTGATCTACCTATTTAGGAAAAGGATAAAGGGAAGTCACATGCAATCACAATTTGTGATGTTGAGTATGACAATGATGTTGTGTAATGATTAAGTGTTTATGTAATGGGATTTCAAAATAGTATCATGGAATCTCATTTATGGTATCGTGGAATTTTGGAATATCTATGTATTGGTTTTCAATAATTATATGGTACTGGTAACCATTAAAAGTGATTGAAATATTTTTGTAAAGAAGATGATATGTGTATAATGAAGTGATAAAGAAAAAATGAAATGATCTTATGACTGATATAATGACAAAGTGATATCATGGTTTGAGTATATAGTATTTCTTGGATCATTCATGTTTTGAAAAAGATTATATGGTTATAAATGTTTCAAGAGAATACATGATTAAGGTATTCACATGTTTGTAATTTGAATAACAAGATATATCTTATGATATATGGGGGATAAATGATGGAATTCACATGCTCAGAAGATGAAATTTCTAGTAATTTTTTTCTTTATACTATGAGCTTGGACAGAAGTATTTTGGATAAGCTTAAAGAATAGAATGGATTATGTTTGAAATAAGTTAGTATTGTTTAAGGAAAGAACTTTTTTCGATATTATTGATAGAATGTTATAATAATGTAGTTTTAGAAAAATGAAAACCTGCAGGACGAGTGATACCCTGTCGCATCAGACAAGCCTATGGGAATTGAACCCACAACCGAAGTGCAACAGACCTTTATCACCTACCACTAGCCTACAGGAAGTCCCTGTTTAGTAAAAGCTAGTTTTATTATATTAATCGGTATGATATATGAAGTATAAGTCCATTTTAGGAACAATATACGATAAATCTCACTATAGATGGACTTATGTATATTTAATAACTTTTTCTATCCTTTTGTTTGAGACAGATGGAATGACCTATCATTCTATCGCATGATCTGCTAACACTTCATGGAAGACAAATTAAACTTCATTTCTTTAAGAGATGATGTGGAAATTGGTCAAGGCACAAACAACAGTAAGATTGTACCAAAATCAAGTAAGTATTTCTTTTAATTCAACAATTCTTCAACTTTAGGGAAATGATCTTAAATTTTTTTTTTGTCCTAGTGTCCTTATATCTGATGAATTAGATGGTACCTTAAATCATCACAAATTTATGGCTTTCTGATTATTGGGTTTTCCATAGCCATTTCCTCTACCACTCTCCATCAGAACTTGATGGTTAAATTTTTATTCCATATCCATATTTCCACCTATGTTCTCCTTTGTGGAAACCTAGTGATGAGTTAATTTGGGTAACCGTTATGTTTCATACTTCAATTTTTAAAAATAAGTTTTAGTATTCCGTTTTACAATGTGGGTTTTATGAAAGAAACTTTCAAGCAGTAAACCATTTATAACCATGATGAATTTTGAGGGCGAAATTCATTTTAAGGGGGGTAGAATATAACAACCCAAGATTTTATGAGAATTATTCATTTTAATTTCATTGATGTCTTTTGTTTTACGCTACACCAAATTTAGCTTGTGCTATATGCAACACTATATTAGCTTGCAGTATCTGTAACACTATTCATGGCTCATGTTACACACAATTTCAAGTTCATTTTGTAGAAATTATTCTACACAACATTAATTATGGATGTTGTTTAATGTATAAATGAAATATATTTTAATTATGTTATACGCAACAACAAAGGGAGCTTTCACTACATGCAACACTTGACTTGGCTTGCGTTACACGCAATCACAACCTTCCTCGATAGTGTATGTAGTACGCAATAGCGGGTTTCACTAAACAATGATATATTGTTATAATATTATTATAGACTAGTCGTTATGAATAGTATTAACTAAATTTTGAAGGTTATAACATTATTATTCATCTTACACATTTTCTAGAACATCGTATAAGAACAAAATAAATTTTTCGAGTAAAATAAGTATTTTAAAAAAATGCAGTTTTGCCACTTTTTGATGGATCATCCACTTTAAATCTAGTTTTTGACATGTTTATAAGTTAAATTTGAAAAAATAAAACTATTATTTGGAATCAAAATATAAAAATTTACCTTCAATAAAATTTTCATATTATTTGATAAATTTCATATTTTAATAAATAGTAAAAACACGCAATATTTTAATTAAAAACATCTTTTTTCATCGTAATAATTTATATGGTTAAATTATAATATTTAATGGTTTTAAATTTATATAGAATATATTTTTACCATTTAATATAATGTATGTCATTAGCATTGATTTTACATTGAATTCATAGGTAAAACCATCTCAATCTTTTGCAATGTTTTATCTTTTAAAACTCGTTTTCTTAACAATGAGATTAATTTTAAATTACTTTCTGAAAATTCTATGATTTAAATTTGAAAAAATGGATTCTATATTTGGAATCATTAGGTCCAAATTATTTTAATAAGCTACTTTTTATTTTCAGTCATTATGAATAGTAAGTACGGTAAATTTTATTTACCATAGTTAAAGGTAAATCGGGTAATTAAGGGTAAATATAATATTATAAAATTACCCTAACACTTTTCCTAATATATTTGGATGATTATATTTTACCCTAAATCGTACTTGGGTCTAAATGGAATCTAATTTAACCCACTTGTATTTGATTAAGACCTTTTATTTATTTTATTTAAAGGAAAGTGAAATGTCTCCCTCAAACTTTAATAATTAGATTATTTTTAATATAAGGTTATACAAAATATAAATTCGATTATAAATACTAATTTGAAAGCTAAAAAGTTTTTATTTATCATGGTAATTTATTTTTAATTTTTCAGAAATATTTAATTACCTTAATATCTTATACATTAATGATGAATAAATTATTTATCTAGTGAAAAATCAATAATATAGTTTTTATTAAAATACAAATACCTATCCAAAGGACCATAAAGTTGACCAAACATTATTTTTCTAGTATACCTATAACTAAAGAATCCAAGGATCGATTTGTGGACCATTTGGAGCCTTATAAAACCGATTAGGACATTTATATTATTTTATATTAAATGATGTCAAAGATGTCACCTTCATAATTTAATAAATATAAGAATTTAAAAGTTGTGATTTTAAGATGATAAATTAGAGTAAAAATATTATTATGAAATTTATTATATTTATCTTTATCATAGGATTTTATTTTTAATTTTTATGCAACAAATATGTATATTAATTAATTATACAAAAATGTTGTAGTAATTATTTTATTAAGAGATATAACAAATAAATGGTTTTAAAAATATTAAAATAAACAATATATGAAGAAATTAATGTGCCCCATGAATTTTTTTGATGAATATAACATGTTAGGGATCTATTATATCTTTTGTTTTGAACATATATTCTGTGTGGTTTTTATTTAAATCCAAATAATGAATAGTGTCAAAATTGACACTATTGATATTTTATAAAAATAACATATTATTAAATTATTTAAAAACTAAAAATTGAAAATTATATGGTCTAAAAGGTTATAAATTATCCAATTATGTGAAATTGACAACATTTAAGTATGTATTTATACCAATTTCAAATTTAGAATTTTATTACCACAAATAAAATTAAATAGATTAAATAATGATAAATCAAGTTGATAAGGTTTAAAATAAACATAAAAAACATGTCAAAATTTTATTGGTTGATGATATTACAACCATATATCATATCATATTATAATTGAGTCATTTTTGGAGGTTTTTAAGCGGGGTTTCATTTTATTAATAATTAATATTTTAAGGTTTCCAAAAGTGCCACTCTCCTCTCCTATATAAGGGAACCTCCTTCCCTATACTTTTAACACACATTTGAGCCTTAAATATCAGCCAACCCCTACCCATTTCACTTCTCCACTTCCATATAAACCTAACAGAGGTCTTGGTATTCTTTAAATACCAAATTTAGTGCCCTAAGAGGAGGATAAGAGGAGCCGCGTCGAAAAAGAGGTAATCTCTTCTACCGATTCTTTCAAGTTTCCTTCTTCTTCAAATTATTATTATTTATTTGTTTCATCATAAATTAATAACATCAGTATTACTCATATACTTATATATTATTATAAATATTAAACAACCCTATTTCACCTTCTATCCATCCTACGAAATACGAAATCACCGCGCGAGCGTATATACGGAATATTGTCTCCACGCCGTGGTGTAATCTATTTTTCCACCACCACCTTACTTGGATGGGTATAATGGTGTAATGAATCACTATATATAGTTATTACAACATCATAATAATTCTGAGATATTATATCATCCACTCCAATTCAATTCAATAATTATGTGAATGATATCATTGCTCGTGCGTACGTACGGATTACCGTCTCCACGACGCGATGAGATTCATTCTCCATGTTAACCACTCAAGAATTATTATAAAGTATATATAATGAATAATAATGAAATATATGACATGATAAATCTACTGTATTTATGTATATATATATATATATTTCATCTACTTACTTTCATTCAAGTCAATAAGGAAAAGAAAACAACGTTTATGCGTACGTACGACCTACCGTCTCTATGAACGGTGTATTTCATGTCATTTATATATCAATTATATATATATAAACACTGAATATATATGATATATAAATCATTATTTAATTTCTAGAAGTAATTAAATCATGATATAAGTAATAATAATATCAAGAACAAAAAGTCCAAACACGTATGATAAATAAAAAGATTTTACCCAAAACGCTGCTTTCACATGGAAATTACAAAAGAATGGGTAATATAAATTTATAAGTGAATCATATATGATATCATAACAATGAATATGATTCTATAATAAGTCAATGACATTATTTAAATCATTATACCGGAGGTTCGTGTACGTACGAAGCATATCGGACCTAAGGTAAGGGAAAATCTCGCAATCTCAACTTTTGTCCAAGATTGTTTATACTTCGGTATTTACCGGGGCATATTTATCATCCACATAAATGTTTCATCAATATGTAATATTATTTATATCCTACTACAATTTATTAAATCCAATTTTACATATTGGTGAATTTTTAGTAAAAGATATGACATGAGTCTTTTGTCGTTTTAAGTACGAGGTACTTTTTGACTTTTCTGGCCAAAGTACGAGAAGAATGTTTATTTTTAACTTATACGGTGTGAATGGATTTTTATGATTTGATAGAACATTATTTACATGAAGATTCCTTTACAAGTTTTCAAGTTTATTTTCAATTAAATTATTTTAGTTTAAAATTTGTATGACATGTTGAGAAAGGAAAAATGTTTTTGAAGAAGAAAGGATGTTTTCCTCAGGAATGGAGTTCAAGTGTTTTATCAAAATTATTTCCAATATAAGATAATATAGGGTTCTGTTTCTATCCCTATTATTATATTGATTTCATTATGTTATGATGGAATTATTTTTATGAAGTCCTTTTATGGATTATGTTATGATGGCATGATGTTTATGAATACCATTTTTATTACATGGGTTATGCTATGATGTATGATTTATGATTTTTTGGAACACATAATAATGGTTTAATTATTAGATGGGTGGGACCTATATCTCCCTCCAATTCATTAGGTAAAGATTTATATCTCATGAGATAGACATGGCTGGAACGGAAAGTTAATCTGGTTTAGTGATACATGACTGGAACGAGGAGTCAACTCGATTCAGTAAGGGACTTTGTCCACTATGATGGTCTTGGACGTAATTCCTTGGATACTAGGGAAATCATATCATGTGCTTAATGGTTTTACAAAATTACATGTTTTATTCCCATGCTATTTTATCATGATTGATGATCCATTATGATTTATGCCTTATGTACTTCCGAGATTTATGTCTTTGCTCAAGATTTTGATGTTTAGATTTTATGTTCAAGTTTTTTGCATTCAAAATTTTATGTATTGTTTTATGTTCTCTAGGTTTACCCTTACTGAGCATTTGAGATCACCCTTATTATGTTTTATTTTCCCCAGGATATAAAGAAAGGTTTTAGGTAAGAAAACAAAATGGGAAGATCTATTTGGGAGATGTTGTAGATATTTCACCAAGATTATAAGATTATATTCTGAGTTTCCAAAGACACTAAACTATTACGGTCCTTTTGTGTCAGTTTTTGTGATGTATTATATATTACTCAAAAGTAATGTAATGTCCATGTACATCATGCTTTTCATCTCTACAACAATGCTGGCAGTCCGATGGATAAATACAACGGTTCTAAGAAGATCCGCCATGCCACTTGCCAAAGTTGCGGAAATAAGAACCCTGGAAATTGTCTGAAGGGGACGGGGAAATGATTTAGGTGTAGAAGAGAAGGGAACCTAGTTGTTAACCGCAGACAATTAAAACCCGCAACCGTAACATAGGAGAGTAATTATCTTTTTTAACCTCAACACATTGTTCATTGCTACAACTGCAAAGAACCAGGGCCTCTTGAAAATCAGTTCCCTAAGCCAAGGGTTTTCAGAGTCAACCAACAACCTCCAAGGCAGCAAGGGTTATCTTTTTACATCACTAATGCCGAATTGAACCCCTATAATGAAGTGGTGATAGGTACTCTAGTTATTCATTCAAGAATAGAGAACATACTTTTTGATTTAGGTTCTAAGAATTATTTTATTTCCTGAAAGTTTAGTAAAATAATCCTAACACCGCCACAAATCAAGGAAGTAAAGATATTAGTGAGTATGGAAAATGGGGCAATCATTGAATCCCATTAATAAAACTCCTCACCTGTCATAATCTGTGGATTTAATTTCCCAGAGAACCTTTTCATACTCCCTCTAGTGAAATTTGATGCAATTCATGGCATGGATTGACTTTCCTTATATAGATCCAACATAAATTTCCGTGAGAGAGAAATCACTCTCCATGTAGAGAATCGACCCAAGATTCTATACAAGTTCAAGGTGGAAGATGAATCTTCTTTTGGTCCATCATCTCAAGTGTGGATATTAATGCCCTATAAGAATGGGTATCTGGCTTAGATGATTGAGTCTAAGGAGGCAACCATCATTGAAGACATGCCTATTGTGAGGGAATTAGATGAGGTTTTTCCTGAGGAATTGCATGGTCTTCCTCCTAGAAGAGATGTTGAATTCTCAATTGATCTTATACCTGGGGCATTACCAATATCGAAGACTCCATATAGAATGGATGTTGCGGAGCTTGAGGAGCTGAAGAACCAACTAAAGGAGAATCTGGATAAAGGATTTATATGCCCATGTGCTTCACCATGGGGTGCACCAGTCCTCTTCATTAAGAAGAAAGATGAGTCAATGCACCTTTGCATCGATTATCGCAATCTTAACAAAATTATGATAAAGAACAAGTATCATTTCCCATGGATTGATAACTTGTTCAATAAACTGAGTGGATCACAATACTTCTCCAAGGTGGATTTTTGGTCCGGATATTATCAAGTAAGGGTGAAGAAGGAAGATATTTCTAAGATAGCTTTTGGTATAAGATACAGGCACTATGAATTCATATTAATGCCTTTTGGACTCACTAATGCTCCAGAAATCTCATGAACTTGATGAATATAGTCTTTTGAGATTACCTTGACAAATTTTTGGTAGTCTGTATAGATGATATTTTGATATACTCCAAAACCATGGAGGATCATGAGGAGCATCTAAGAACTACACTAGAGACCATGCAGAAGGATAATCTCTATGAAAAGTACAGCAAGTGTGAGTTATGGTTGAAGGAGGTATCATTAATGGGCCATATCATCACAAGGAATGGGATATCTGTGGATCCCTCCAAAATAGATGAAATTGAGGGATGGATGAGGCCAACATCAGCAATGGATATCCAAAGGTTCTTTGTGGTTAGCTGGATATTATCGACAATTTCTGAGAAATTTCTCACGATTGTCCAACCCTCTTACCAAGCTAACTCGGAAGAGAGTAAAGTTTTCTTGGGGGGTTAAATATAGAGAAAGCATCAAGGAGTTAAAAATGAAACTTATCACTATGCTCGTGCTCACTTTACCCACAAGTGGAGAACTTTTTTTTGGTATTTAGTGATGCTTCGAAGAAGGGCCTGGGCTGTGTGTTGATGCAAAATGACAATTTAATTGCCTACGCTTCAAGGCAATTGAAATTTCATGAGCAGATTTATCCAACACATGATTTGGAGTTTGCTGTGGTGATCTTCGCTTTAAAAATTTGGCGGCATTATCTCTTTGGGGAGAAGTGTGAAATATATACGGACCACAAAATCCTCAAGTATATATTCACACAGAAAGAGTTGAACATTCCCCAAATAAGATGGTTAGATCTTATGAAAGACTATGACTACTCAATACATTACCACCCTGGGAAAGTGAACAAGGTGGAAAATGCTCTAAGTAGAAAAAATCCATCAATTCTATCATTGATGAGAAATGAAAAGGATCCATTCTTATTATATTTTATGAATATGGAAATGGGAATCATGAAGAAGGGAACATCATCTACCCTTTCACAAATGATATCTCAACCGTCTCTTTTGAAATGGTTAAAGGATTCTCAAAAGGCTGATGTAGGAATTCATAAGAGAGTGGAAGCTATCAAAAAATGGAAATCCTTGGAGTTCAATGTTATTGAAGAAGGAATTGTGAGATTTGGGAAAAGACTTTGTGTTCCATAAAGTCTAAAGCTAAATAAGGAACTTTTGGATGATACACATAGTTCAAATTTCTCTATTCACCTAGGAAACAGAAAGATGTATTGAGATCTCCGAGAGCATTATTGGTGGGATAATATAAAGAAGGAGATCGTTGAGTATACATCAAAGTGTCTGGTGTGTCAGCAAGTGAAGGCAGAGAGGTATAAGTCTAAGGGGATGATGCAACCAATGCCCATTCTAGCATAAAAATGGGAGAACATCACCATGGACTTTTTCAACGGACTCCTGAAGACATCCAAAGGCAACAATGAAATCTAGGTTTTTGTGGATCATCTTACAAAGTCTTCACTCTTCATTGCAATTTAGGAAGATTTCTCATTGGTTCAGCTAGCATAGATATATATCAGGGAAGTGGTATGTCTACATGGAGTACCACTATCTATTATATCCGATCGAGATCCAAGATTCACCTTTATGTATTGTAAGAGTCTTCAACATTCTCTAGATACTGAGCTAAACTTTAGTATGACTTATCATCATCAAAATAATGGCCAATCCGAGCGGACTATCCAAACACTTGAGGACATGTTGAGAGACTATTCTATGGACATCAAAGGAGAGTGGGACCAACATCTTCTACTGTTTTAATTCTCTTATAATAATAGTTTCCACTCGAGCATCTGAATAGCACCATATGAAGCCTTTTATGGGAAGAGGTGCAGAACATCAGCATGTTGGGATGAAGTCGGTGAACGTATGATTATATGATAATAAATGGTCGAAGAAATGGTGGAGAAGGTGAAAACCATTCAACACCAAATCAAGGAATCCTAGATTTCACAGAAGAGTTATGTAGATAACCATCGACGAGACCTTGAGTTTAAAGTTAGAGACATGGTATTTCTATGCATTTTTACATGGAATAATGTCATGTGGTTTGGAAAGAAAGGGAGGTTAAGTCCTAGGTACGTTGTCCCTTTTGAAATTCTAGATCATGTTAGGGTTGTGGCCTATCGACTAGCACTTCCACCTACCAAGGACAAAGTACATGATGTCTTTCATGTATCCCTCTTACAGAAGTACATAACAAACTCTTCAAATGTACTCTCTTCAGAGGTAGTATAGATAGAGGATGATATTTCTTACGCGGAGCAACCAGTGAAGATCTTAGATCATAGAGAAAAACTTCTACGAAATTAGACAATGCCCCTCATCAAGGTATTGTGGTGAAACCACAAGTTTGGAGAAGCGGCGTGGGAATCAGTGGAAGTGATGAATCAAAGTTACTAACATTTTTTTAGAGTGGGAAAAGGAAATTTCTAAGGCGAAATTTCTTAAGGGGGAAGATTGTAATGACCCAAACTTTAATTAATGAAAATTCATCTTGATCTAATAAAATTTATAATTATGGGTACATAAAATGTGAACATCATTGGTTTTATGTATTTGGATTTTAAAATACCGTTATGAATTGTGACCGTTTCTAATATAGCCCTTGAACATTGATCACATGATTAGTATAAATATAGGACTTTAACAAATCCAATTTACTCGAAAAAAGGAAGAGATGGCCTCATCCAATAGACTTTCCCCGTATGAAGCCCATTTTTCGGAGCTCAGAAAGGAGGTGGGTTCATTGGGCTTCTCTCTTGGCCAAGATCGAGCCAATCTTGAACACTTTAAGCTTGAGCAGAATCAACTACGAGAGAAGGGGAAGTTAATATAGATTACCACCTGAGCAATGTTATCCAAGCCACACCAAGAGTTTGTCACCATCGCACACCTTACCCTTTGGTCTTATGAGGGTTTTATAAGGGGTTATGTAACAAGACCCTAGAACTATGTCTATTTATATTATTTTTGTATAAATAATGTGCATTCATTTTATTATTGTCACTTTATAAATAGTTTTTAAAGAAAAAATTGTATTTTTAGTTAATATTCAACTAATAAATCTAATTTAATGAATTAATGGATTTTTGACTTAAATATTATTTTAATAAAATATTATTATTAAACTAATTTTTATTAAATATAAATTATCATATAATTTTATGAATGTAATTGTAATTTTTATTAAGGTTTGAAAACTGTTTTTGTAAAAGCCCATGAATTTTCAGTAAATGTTAGTTTTTATTTTAAAAGTAATAATTCAAATATTTATAAAATTATTTAGATAAAATTAATATTATTTTTGGAATCATGTCCTCTAAATTATCCAACGGTGAATTTTTCATAATTTTTTGAGACACTAGAATTTTTGGGTAAGAATTAAATACCATTTAAATATATAATTTGTTTTATGACATCATAATGTCCCAATAGTGATGTAATAAAATACTATAAAAAATATGTTATGACAATATATGTTTTAGAATTAAAATAATGTTATTTTATATTTGTTTGATTTATTTTACAAATATTTTTTTGACCCTCCAAAACTTATAAAACATTTTTTATTTTTAAATTGTTTTCCTTGAGAGTGTGACTCACCTACACATAAGAAAATCTATTATTTTAATAATTTAGGACATTGGAATTATAAAATATTGTTTTCCACTACCCTTTGGAAAAAACCATGGCCAAAAACCATGGGGTGGTTTGTGGTTTTGATTAGTTTAGTTTGAGGTGTCCCAAACATAAATAATAAATAATTCCCTATCCTTTCCTATATAAACCCACCCACGATCCCACTCCCTCTTCACCAAAATACTTTGGAGTTCAACCAACACCTTCCCTACTATCCCTATAATCCTCCCAAGGTTCCCCAAGCTCCCTAGATGCCTCTCTCAAGCCTTTGGGATCACACTTCCAAGTAAGGGATTTCTTCCTTTCTCATTTTTGTCAAATGTTATTTAAGTTGTTATTCCCTTTTGTTTTCAATTAAAAATGCCGAGGTATGATTTCACACCTCGCCCATACTTACCTCCTTATGTTTTAATGATGGGAGACCCCTTTATCTCTCACTAATGCCTCCAATGTACACCCATTACCATGCGGAAATTCCGTGAGGGATTTCTCTCCCCTCTTTTACATCCAAGTAATTATTTTGTATTATGCATCTAAATTCCATTAAATTTGTTGGGACATGTATCTATATGACCCCCTTACTGTCCATTTCATGTACATAATATGATACACCCTTTTCTCTCTCATCGACCATTTTCATGAATCCTTATGTCACGCCGTTACAGCCGAAATTGCACCGCATTTTTTCAAGCCAAGATCATTGTGTAGTGAATACCATACCCATGTCTCTATCAAGGGTATTCAACTTTTTGAACATATACATATTTAATGGTAATTTCATATATTTATTCCACATTACTTAATCATGGGATAAATTATGATGTTGATTGATTCTATGTTATATGATCTATGTGGCACACTAATGCTTGAATTGAAATGTTTAAGAAGGGTGTGCCCTGATAGCACTCTAATGAATTGGGTAAAGTATAGTATCATGATACGTAATGTGAAATGGGTGTTGACTCATGCTAATTCAAGTGAAACGAGGTTTTACTCGTGCTTCATGTGCAATGAGGGTTTACTCATGCACCATGTGCAATGAGCCTGAGATCATGCTAATTCCATGTTAAGTGTTGTTGACACATTTCCATGTTATGATTATTATGCTTTATCATGCCTTTTATGTTCATGTTTTTCCTGTGCTCCATTGATATTCCTATTTTCTAACATGTATTGTATTCTTTATGTTATTCCATGTCTATTCCCTTACTGGGATTTATAGCTCACCGTTTTCTTATGCATGTCCTCAGGTTATCCCATGCAATGCTAAGTACGAGGGAATGTAGTGGTCATGTAAAGGAAGTTTTTTAAATAAAGATGTTGTGTGTTTTATGTTCTAAGCTGTTATTTAATGTTCCTAATCCCCAAATACACTAGACCTCTCGATCTTCTATGTTGTATCAAGTGAAGATTTTATAAATCAGGTTTAAGTGTGTAATAAAAAGAAGGGTTGTTATAATAAAGAATACTAAAAATAAACATTACACAACTATTAACCATGAACAAATAAAAGGGTTACAATAATTTTTTGATTCAACATTTTTCAACTTTGATAAAAGAAAAAATAACACAGTAGATAGGGAATCAACTAAACCAAAACTCAAAAACATCCTTGCAATGAGAGGTCCATCACCCTAAAGCCACTACCACCAACACCTGTAAGAAGTGGAACACTAGAAACCATATGCACAATCACCACTACTGAACATATTTTCATTACCTGGTTCATATATAAAAAATTATACATACTCCCAAGGGTTATATAGTGTGTGAAAAAAGCATATTAGGATTCCACCCCAAAATAAGATTTCCATGCTATAACATTAGAATATAAATCACTATGCAAGTTTCAAAGAGAGAACTTGGAATTAAAAAAACATATTGAGGAAAAAATTTCTTATAAAAACTTTCTCAATATAATCTTTCTATTGAAATTAACGTGTACACAAGGTCCATCATATTCCAACAGTTAGCACCACATCACAAAAGTATCACATTACAAGACAGAACCATGGAAAATCCATAAAGGTAATTGGAACTAGTTGAACCATAGGAACCTCATACCTTAGTGATAATCTCCTATGACCAAAACCCACAATTTCCTAGTGCATGATACATTAGATGAGAACACATCAAAAGGTCTAGTGGTCTCAAAAAATAATAAAAAACCTCCAGTTTCCTCATGCATGAGCCACTAGAGGGGAATAAATCCCAAGTTATAGTGGTCTCTGATCATATAAAATTTTTAAGTAGTGTTCTAGCATCAAAAATACTAGAAGAAATTAGGCCTTGTCCCGGCCGAATCAACTTGGATACTAGATCTAGTTCACCCACCTAGATACCTAGGGTTCCCTTTGTGATCAATTTCCACTTTATATGTCACATTAATAATAACTTTCACATAAACATTCCAATCATCATGAACACACATGAAAACCCATTTATTTCAAAAGAATGTTCATTTCAAAATCAAATCCCACATGGAAACCACCATTTTCAATAATCAAAACCCCTTTCAAATCTATAATAACCCAAAATCTACCTTAAAAAATTATTCACATCACTTACAAAATTTTTGGTACACTTTTAAGAAATATAAAAAAGAATATCACATCAAACAATAACCCATTTTCTTTAGAAAACCAACTTTCACCACACAAGTACCTCAAAACCATTTCAAAACATATTTCACACCATTAAAATAATCTATTGAACACATTTATAAATCACGAAAAATAGGAAAACATGAAACACAATCAAATTATTTTAGAAAACCATCTCCCAACCCATAATAACAAAAAATTACTTTGAAAACACATTTCACACCACACACATAATCTATATAACACATTTATGAAACTAAGAAAGCATATCAAACTCATCTAAAAATGTAAAAGCGTGAAACCACCTACCTCAAGTATGGAGAATTAAGGAATCTAGTGGTAAACCATAACCACACCTCAAACTAACCCTATAAGGGCATAATGAAAACACAAACATTGCGATTTCACCCAATAACTCAAGATAAAACCCTTATTTGGTCATCCACCCCACAAGAAAAGATGAACCAAAAAATGGAGGAATAATAACCATATAAAAATTTGTAAATTGTGAGAAAATAGAGTTAACTGATGTTTCTTTGACGATCCCACACCAATACCACATAAAACATGGAGTTCAAGGGGTCCAAGAAGGAGTGGAGTGTATAGACCCAAAGATTGACGTACATGGAAAATACATTACTTTTGCAGAATACTTAATTCATAACAAAAACAGACACACAAGGATCATAATAGTTTATTGTCTTTGGAAACTCGGAATATAAACATCTAATCATGTTGAAAGATCTTCAACATCTCCCATAACAATCTTCCCCTTTTTGTTTCCATACCTAAAACGTTTATTTATTTCCTGGGGAAAATAAAACATAAAAAGGGTGAGCTCAAATGCTCAGTAAGTGAAAACATAGAGAACATAAAACAATCCATAAACATTTGAAAGAAAAATACTGAACATGAAATATAAACATTAAAACCTTGAGCAAAGACATAAATCATGGAAGTACGTAAGGCATATATCATAATGTAACATCAATCATGATAAAATATAATGGGAACAAAACATGTAATTGTGGAAACCATTTAGCACATTTCATGATTTTCATAGTAGCCAAGGCATTGCTGCCAAGATAATCTTAGTGGACAAAGTCCCTTTCTGAATCGAGTTCACTCCTCATTTCAGTCCTGTAACACTGAACCAGATTAACTTACCATTCTAGCCATGTCTATCTTATGAGATATAAATCTTTACCCAATGCATTGGAGGGAGATATAGGTCCCACCCATATCATAATGAAATCATTCTTACTTGTTCCACAAAATAAATATACATTATTCATAATAACCCAATGAATAAAATGGGTTTCATAAACATCATCCCATCATCACATAATCCATATAAAATAAATGGATATCATTTCATAATAAGAAAAGTGAAACCATGTAAACCATAGAGACATTATTCTTGAAACATACACATATGAAATAATGTCATCTTAGATTAAAAATGGTTTTGATAAAACACTTGAAATGAATTCTTGAGGAAAATATCCTTTCTTCTTCAAAATCATTTTCTCTTCACAAAATTTCATCCAATTTTAAATGAAAAGGATTTTGTTGAAAATATTCATTAATTTTTTTGGAGGAAGCATCATGAAATTAAGGTGTTATGAAAACGTAAAAAATCCATTCACGCCGTATAAGTTAAAAAAAACATTCTTTTCGTACTTTTACCAGAAAAGTTAAAAAGTACCTCGTAACGTAAACAAAAGAAAGATTCCTTACATACCATGTAGTAAAAGTCAAAATTGGGTAAAAATTACTTTAAACATACATGAAAATACTTTTATAAAACATGGACATGGATGATAATAATAACCCCAGTGAATACTTACGAATAAACAATCTCGGATAAGAATGAGATTGGAATAATTATCCCTTACCTTAGGTCCGATATGCTTCGTATGGATCATAACCTTCTGTATAATGATATAAATAATCTCATTGACTTATTACATAATCATATTCATTGTTATGATATCATATATGTTTCACTTATGACTTTATATTACCCATTCTTTTGTAAATTCCATGTAAAAGCAGCGTTTTGGGTAAAATCATTTCATTTATCCTATGTGTTTTGACTTGTCGTTCTTGATATTATTACTTATATCCTGATTTACATAATTCTAGAATGTAAAAAATGATTTATATAAAATATATATTCATCATATACATATATATTATAGATTGATAAAAGGAATGAAATACACCGTTCATGGAGACGGTAGGCCGTACGTACGCATGAACACTGTTTTCGTTTCCTTATTGAATTGAATGAAATTAAATAGATGACATACATATATATATACATAAATCAAGTAGTATTATTATATCTTATATTTAATCATTATTCATTATATATACTTTATAATCATTCTTGAATGGTTAATCATGGAAAATGAATCTCATCGCGTTCTTGGAGACGGTAGTCCGTACGTATGCACGAGCGATGATATCATTCCCATGATCGTGAAATTGTATTGGAGTATATGTATACTATTATAGAATTAATATCACTTTACAATAATCATATATAGTAATTATTTACACCATTATACCCATCCAATTAAGGTGTTGGTGGAAAATAGATTACACCATGGCGTGGAGACGGTATTCCGTACGTACGCACGCACGGTGATTTCATTTTCCGTAGGATGGGTAGATGGTGAAATAGGGTTGTTTCAGACTTATAATAACATATCATTATATGAGTGATAATTATGTTATTACTTCATAATTAAACAACTAAAGAATAAGAAGTAGAAGAAGAAATGCAGTTGAAAGAATCGGTAACGGACATTACCTCTTCTTTGAAGTGTCTCTTTGAGACCTCCTCTTAGGGCACTAAAATTGGTCTTTTAAGAAGACCAGGACCTATAGGATGTTTCTAAGGAAGTGAGGAAGTGAAATGGGCAGAGGTTGGCCGAGCTTAAAGGCTCAAAATGGTGTGAGGAAGAGAGGGAGGATGTGCCCTTTTATAATGGAGGAGATGGGCACCTTTGGAAAAACTAAAAATATTATTTTATTATAAAGTCATATTCGATTTTTAATAGCTCAAAATTGATTTATTTAGAATATAAGGTGGGTATGGGTCTAAATCCTCCCATAAAATATAATTTAGACAAGTTTAGGTCATTATATTAACCTTATCTTTTAGTTTTAACTCTTAGTTAATTAGTTTGACATTTACCATGTCACTTTGTATTTTTGTATTATATAGTTAATAAGCTTACCATATAAATCCAAGAGACCCCCCAAGTGGTCCATTAATGATACAACTATCATGATATAAGTATCTTGGCCGATCCATATATTTTTAGGAATATAATAACAATTAATAATATAATATTTGTTTTAAAAACTATTTTATGTCAATTTGGACACTATTTGGTAATTGATATTTGTGAAAATCATAACAAAACGATTAGTTAGATAAATGTCAATTGAATCAATAATAACATGTCATATTAACCTAGAAAATTAGTTTAATTCATAAAAAGTCTCAAATTACATTTATTTGGGTATTTATAACATCAATTATGTCAATATTTCATTAATAAGATAATTACTGCATCATCATTGTGTCATAAATAAATTAAATTATTTAAGTCTAAAAATTAAAAATAAAATACAATTATATAGTAAATCTTTTTATCTTTCTTATAAATATTTATAGTCTAATTTATCTTATGTATAACTCTATATTAAAAATGATTTAGTTATTAAATTTTGATTTTAACTATTTTAACCCTTCTTCAAATAAATTAATAATAAATGTCATAATCTAATCCAAGTGCTCCTAAATGGTCATATTTTATTCCTAAGGTTGTTTTTGGTCGAATTAAACTTATCCAATAGAATCATGACATGTGTTAGGGTAATAATAATATCATTTTTACCCTTAATTACCCTATTTACTTTTAACCGTGGTAAAAAAAGTAAAAAGTTACTATTCACCAAAAATTATTTTCATCTCATTGAACCACATTTTAGTCCTTGATATTAACCATGTCTCTTGGATTTTCGAAATTCAATTCACAGAATTGGTAAAATTTCATTTAAATGAAAAAGTCAGTTTTTAACTACCACTAAGTGGTTTCACTATTAATCGAAAATTGCAGTTTTTCAGAAAAATACCAAAAACTCAGCCTAAGAAATATTTGATATTCCGAATTCAAAATTGATTTCTATTTTTCCAAATTCAAAACATAGAAGTGGCATTAATTAATTTTAAAAATAATTCCCGTTATCAAAACAAATAGCGTGTTTTTTTAAGAAACAATAACTATCAAAAGATTGATACTTGTTTATATCCAATTTCAAAGTGAAATTAATTTTAATTACCAACATTGGATTAAATGGTAAAAAAATATTCTAATTACACTATAAACCCAATTAAAAGGATAATCTAACCATATATATTATTGTGATGAAAAAATTTGTTTTTAATTAAAATATAGCATGTTTTTACTATTCATTAAAATATGGAAGTTATGAGAATAATAAGAAAAATTTATCCAAAGTAAATTTTTATATACTGATTCCAAATAAGAATTTTATTTTGTCAAATTGAACTTATAGACATGTCAAAAAATAGGATTTAAAGTGGGTGTGCCATCAAAAGGCGGCAAAAATACATTTTTTTGAAAAATACTTATTTTACTCAAAAAATTGATTTTGTTCTCATACCATGTTCTAGAAAATGTGTAAGATGAATAATAATATTATAAAATTCAAAATGTAGTTTATACTATTCATAACGGTTAGTTCATATAACATATCGTTGTTTAGCGAAACTCAGTATTACGTACAACACACACTATCGTGGAAGGTCGTGATTGCGTGTAATGCAAGCCAAGTCAGGGATGCATGTTGTGAAAGCTCCTTTTGGTGTAGCGTACAACAGAAGAAAATAATGAAATTAAAAAGAATATTTTTCATAAAATCTCGGGGTGTTACATGGAGGAATCTCTTAGGGCTGAAAATACATTATGGCTTGAATTAAGGGTTATTGAGGGTTAAATAGAAAGAGGGAAAA
>CAUJRU010003320.1:17500-51615 GCA_963277665.1 Viscum album | reverse complement strand
TGACCAACAATCCATTACTATCATGCTTGTGTGCTACATTTCAATAATAATTCTAGTATTATATATGTTTACTAGTAATGATAAATATGCATAGTAATGGAATATTATAGATAGAAAAGAAGTTGAATGATCAAAAAGTTTTACTAAATAGAATACCAATATAATGTTCAAAAATAACACTAAATAAGAAGTAAGTGACATTATAAATATTTGAATACAGATAGAAAAAAAGAGCATGTTTAATATTGTAACATCAAACAGGGAATAATTGCAGTCAATAAGAATAATCAGAGCTATCTCAATCAAAGGAGTCATTTTTTGGTTCACATTAACCTTATTTTTACTAATATATAAATAGGAAAACACTATTTTATTATTATTTATATTTCAATTAATACAATACTCCAATTGATTCCAACTATATTATAATAAAACAAAGGCAATGATAAAACATGTCATGATACCCTATAGTTCATACCTATAGATATATCATAATGTATGGATCAATATGGTGGTTGGATACTAGTTTATCACTACAAATACTTCTCAAGTTCCATTCCATAATACCCAATAAAAGTACATGAAAGCCTCACTTGAACCTATAATTCCTACAAAGTACCTAAAAATTCCTTAGTAACTTAAATCTCCTCTATAAAGTGCTTCATGGCAAATTTTTATGGGTTACTTATAAATATTTATCTACCGTATATCCTATATAATAAGAATAAAAATATGAGTAAATACGACCTCTATCTAATACCACTTGTTGAAACCCTAACCTAGATACCCAAACAGTACCTGAGGTAGGATGCAACTACTTTGGGAGTGTTCTATAATCCCTAAGGGATTGGGGAATAGTTCCATGGGTCTTGGTATATAATTGGAGAATTATTTTCCCACTATGGTTATAGAAATAAGTCAAGGATGGATTCTACCAAAAATCTAATATGACTTGTTAATAAGTCAATCATTACAAACATAAAAACCAATACTAAATTGGTAATATAAGAATAGATAAGAATATAAACATACCAAAACTCTCTATATGAATGCATATTGGACCAATAAATATGAAATCTACAATATAACAACATTCCCCAAAAAATTAAAAGGATATACATGGGATAAGATAAGGAAGAATAAATAAAGAATAGGTGATGTGCCAATCATAACCCCCAATCAATACACTATAATCTCTAACATTGTAATGTCTTGGTTTCGGGTGTCGCCCAGAGGTGCCCCGTACCTGGTTGGTCACATGGCCTCAAGCGCATTTCCCTAAATGCTAGAGGCTGCCGACTAACAGTGAGGTCCTTGGGTGTGATAGTGGGGAAACTATCCCCTCATTGGCAGTGTAAAACAACAGAAGTAAAATAGGTAATAATAACGGAAGCAGTAGATCATGCAATAAGTAAATAGTTGAGTAATAAACAACTAGAGCACACATATATAAATGATGCATGATACATATGTCTAGGAAAGAATCCAAACAAATCACAATGCTGGAATACAGTACTAAACCAAAGTACAAAATAAAATTAAGTAAATAGCTCCACAACATCGCAAGACTTAACTTGGTCCCATGCTCCCCAGCTCCACAACAATCAAGTACCTGAAGTATAAGGGTGATTGCCCTTATCTATAACTACAAAAATATAATCTATTTGGGATCAAAAGCATGACCCAAATAGGGTGTGAGATGAATCCCAGTAGGCACCCACCCAAAGATCTGTGCCTAACAATCAGTGAATATATACGGCAGGCAATAAGAAAAATGAAGTAGTAAACAAGGAAGTATACATAGTAACAGTCCTACAATTTCAATTGCATTCATTTTCATACATAAAGTAAGTAGATAATCAAAAGAAGGCAACCCTATGGGAAGTACTCACAACCTAACCCCTATGGTTCAACTAAACAACATAAGCAACCCTATGGGAAGTACTCACAGTCTAACCCCTCTGGTTCAGCTTTAGCAAAGATACTCTAAGGAAGAACTCACTGTCAATTCCCCCTATGGTTTCATATCGGTAACTAATAGTCACTCTAAGGAAGAACTCAATGTCCAATTCCCCCTGTGGCCCATATCGAGCAAACTATAGACACTATGAGGGAGCACTTATGTCCATCCCCACTATGGTCTCGCAATGTAAAAGTAAACAAACACTCTAGAGAAGCCCTCAATGTTAATTATACCTATGGTCTACTACACCAGGTTCCCACAACCCTGTGTAAGTCAATCATGAACAACGATACATGGTAGACAAATTAAACCTCAAGAACTACTTAGAAAAACAATCCATAGTATATCATAGCATGTCAGATAATAATCACTCCATCCTAACAATACTAGGCATGAAAAACAAAGCAGCCTAACAAGAAAGGTATGCCAAACAGTCAAAATAAGAAAACATGACAAAAACCTCCATAACATGGAAAAATTAACCCTATTCATAAACAATTAACCTCTATCCAAACAAATATGGCATAATAGGCCATAACAGGGCTAAAAACCATAAACACGCTATACCCCATCATTGGGTATTGGGCGCTTTTGCACATAAAATTCAAAGATTAACTACGAAAAGGCACAAACCACCTACCTCGACATCGTGAGATCGATATACGTGAACCTCAAGCCTTGAATCGCCCTATAACAACGTATATCTATAAAAACGCTAAAAACGTTCAACCGAGGATATCTCGTGAAAGAGGATAAATCAGGAAACAAGGTTCTAGAAGAATGAAGAAATCAACGATGTGATTACAATGCAACCAATATAGTTCAGATCAGAGAACGGACGACAAGTCAGGGGCTTGATGAAGATCCGACGGTCTTGTTCACTCTCGGATGAGATAGGTTGAGAAGAAGATGGTTCTGTCCATCAGACGCGACCCCAGTCTGTTTAATGAAATAAAAAGAAAGTACACAACATGTTCTTTAAAAGTACATGGAATGTACTTTCCTTTTCCATCCTATGCTTTAGGCGGTCTCCAGGTCACTAGACATGACCATATACTTGACCGTTACATGGCTAGTACATGGTCACCCACAGCAACTGGGTACACGGCGTGTACTTATACGTACACATCGTGTACCCTTGAAATTTCCAGAAACTCCTCTTTTTCTCCAAAACAACCAGAAAAGAAAGACACACCTGAAAAGAAGATTCAGGTTCTTACAAACTTCCCCCTTAAATAAATTCATCCCCGAATTTCCCTAGCAAGGTGGTGTAGAAGAAGAATCCTCGAACAGTTCTGGTCACTACAATCGTACATCGGCCTCCCACTCCCAAGTCTCATCCTGTACTTGCCCGTGCTGCCACAACACTCGTACCAGAGGAACAGACTGGCCACAAAGAACCTTTTCACTTTGATCAACAATCCAGATAGGATGCTTCTCGAAGGATGCATCCACCTCTAACTCAACACTACTGGAATGTGGGTTTTTCCCCACACTTACATACCAACGATTTCATAGAACCGTTGGTAAAGGATGGTTTAGGGAAGGTTTTACCAACGGTTCTAGTAAACCGTTGGTATTGATGTGTTTAGGGGATTTTTACCAACGGTTCTCATTGAACCGTTGGTAAAAATGTGGTTGGGGGAGGTTTTGCCCAACAGTTCTAAAGAACCGTTGGTATAAGTGTGGTTGGGGGAGGTTTTTACCAACGGTTCTAATGAACCGTTGGTATAGGTGTGCCTTGAAAGTATATACCAACGGTTTTTAAAAACCGTTGGCACAACTTTCCCCCAAATTGGCAGCGACCCATCCTCTCCCCCATTCGTGATATAGAACCCTAAACGGGAGCAACAGGTGGGCGATTTTGGAGCTCCTTCTGCCGGACCAGTTTGGATCTTCGAGCTCCTTCAGGTTCCTCTTCTTCTATCCCATCCAAGGTGTTGAATATACTTCCAAATATCATAAGCCCCATCCTAAATTAGGTATTTTATTAACCGGCACCTTATTTTTATTGAAATTTATCTAATATTTCGGTTTTTAGATTTGATTTTGATGTGTTTATGTTTATGTTTTTGTTTTTATTTAACCTATATGTTTTTGATTTAGACCCATCCTATATGTTTTTGTTTCTGTGTTTTTGATTTTGATGTGTTTATGTTTTTGTTTTTATTTTGATGTGTTTAAGGTATCTTATTAATTGGTACCTTATTTTTTATTGAAATCCATCTAATTATGTTTTTGATTTAGACCCATCCTATATGTTTTTGTTTCTGTTTTGATGTGTTTATGTGATGATCTTGTATCGTCATTAAGATGTGTCCAATGATTCTTTGATCATTGTTTTGTGGAGAATGAATGGTTTAGGACCAGCATTAGAAGTAGCTTCCAGTGAGACTATTTTAGTATAAGGGGAAACAAGATTATGATCTAAAAGGGGGTGATTGAATTGGTAGAGACCAAACATAGTTTGTTCCTTGTGTTCAAGAACCATAAATAGTGTTCCAATTAGGTGGTCATCAGTAAAGACATAGGTAAGATTTCCAGGTCCTGTTTCATGAAGTTAAATATGTGGCCCTATAGTGGTTTTGGATTGTTTGAGGTACTCTTAGTGTATTGTAAACCCTCATTTGTTCCATATTCATTTAAATTGATTTAATATCATTTTTTTCACACACACCATTATATACTCTCAAACTATATTTAGAGTGTATTTTTATTCTTATGGTGTTAAATATTTTAGTAAATGTTCATACTAGCTTCTTTTATGTGTTCTAGGGGTTTAGACTAATGACAGGGATGCATGATTATTGTGGGGGTATTCTTTTCATATAAATATACCTATACTATGTCATCAAATGAATCAACCGTGGACAGCCCGAACACCCCCCATGGATAGCCCCCCACCCCCCTGGAAAGCCCCCCACCCCCTTGACACCCTCGACCCCACTGGACAGCGCCGCCACCCCCGTGGACAGCCCGACCACCCCCCGTGGATAGCCCGCCCACCCCCCTGGACAGCCCCCCCCCCCCCCCCCCCCCGTGGACAGGCCCTCCATCCACATAGGCTGCCCACCCACCCCCTGGACACCCCGTACCCCCCATGGGTAGCCCGCCCACCCCCTGGACACCCTGTACCCCCCCGGACAGCCCCACCCACCCCCTGGACACCCCGCTCACCTCCTTGGACAGCCCGCCCACTCCCCTGAACTCCCCCTACCCCATTGGACAGCTTGACCACCCCCGCGGACAGCCCGCCCACCTGGACACCCCGACCCCCCTAGACACCCCCTGACCCCCTGGACACCTCCAACCCCCCGGACAGCCCCACCACCCCCTAGACACCCCGCACCCCCTGGACATCCCGCACCCCCCTTGGACACCCTGTACCACCCCCGGACAGCCCGCTCACCTCCTTGGACAGCCCGCCCACCCCCGGACAGCCCGCTCACCTCCTTGGACAGCCCACCCCTGGACACCCTGTACCCCCCCGGACAGCCCCACCCACCCCCTGGACACCCCGCTCACCTCCTTAGACTGCCCGACCACCCCCCTGGACACCCCGCACCCCCTTGGACATCCTTTACCCCCCCGGACAGCCCGCTCACCTCCTTGGATAGCCCTCCCCCCCGGACATCCCGCTCACCTCCTTGGACAGCCCACCCCCTGGACACCCTGTACCCCCCGGACAGCCCCACCCACCCCCTGGACACCCCGCTCACCTCCTTGGAAAGACCGAACACCCCCTGGACACCCCGCACCCCCCTTGGACACCCTGTACCCCCCGGACAACCTGCTCACCTCCTTGGATAGCCCACCCCCCCGGACAGCCCGCTCAACTCCTTGGACAGCCCACCCCCTGGACACCATGTACCCCCCCGGACAGCCCCACCCACCCCTAGACACCCCGATCACCTCCTTGGATAGCCCGCCCACCCCCTGGACTCCCCCTACCCCATTGTAAAACCTGAACACCCCCACGGACAGCCCGCCCACCTGGACACCCCGACCCCCTGGACACCTCCGAACCCCCGGACGGCCCCACCCCCCTAGACACCCCGCACCCCCCTGGACACCCCGCACCCCCCTTGGACAGTCCCTCCACTCCCCTGATCGTTATCATACTCCTCATCTTGATCTCCCTGAAGAATTTAAAGTATAAACTCATGTACTCCCAACAAGATCCTTAAGAATTATTTATTCCTTGATCCACTTCCAATATCTTACTAGGAAATCCTTGAAGATAGGCATTATAAATTATGTATCTTATTTTCTTATATACACTGTATTTTGTTGTATTTCTTAATATGATTCTCATATAGAGTAATGTGTCAATTATGCTTTTATATAAAGTAAACAATTGTCATTTACCTAAATATTTTTTTGATTATACTTCAATATTATTGAATTGCTTTGAAATGAATTATTGCAATTTTTTTACAAAATGGACAGAAGTTGGATGTATGAAACTGATCAGATTTCAACTGATTTTCAAAATAATTTGAACATATTTCTAGATTTTTCATTTGACAAGGCTTCAAATAGTGGTCTCATACACTGCCCATATTTTAATTGTGTTGGAAGACCTTGGTTGAGTCGTGACGCAGTTAGCTATCATATAACCAAATATGGTTTCCAAACAAACTATTATGTGTGGTATCACAATGGAGAGAAAATGGAATCTCAAAATGTTGATGATCCAAATGATAAGACTGAATTGGAGAGTTTGATATATGATCGGTTTCCATTTATTCAGCATTATGAGAAGGAAAGGATGTCCATCCAACAAGATTTTGATACAAGCACACATGATGCATCCAATGAAAATGATGATGTTGATAGGGTGAAAAAATTGAATGATGCTTCGATGACTCCAGTATATCGACAATGTAGTAAAATGAAAAAGTTGGAATTTTTAATCCGATTGTTTCATGGGAAAACTATGTATGGGATTTCAAATACTTCAATTGATTACATTCTTACCTTATTGAAGGACTTACTTCCAGATGATGCAGATATTCCCTCAAACCACTATATGGTATGGAAGTTAGTTGATGAACTTGGATTCTCAAAAAAAAATTCATGCTTGCTCGAATGATTGCAGCTTATTTTGGGAGGAAACTGCTGAAAGAAATGATTGTATCAAATGTGGAACCTCCTGATGGAAGCCAAAAGATGACGGATCACCATCTCGTGTGCCACAAAAAGTAATGTGGCACTTTCCATTGATACCCAGATTACAAAACCTTTTCATGTCTGATGAAATATCCGTAAAAATGCGATGGCATGACACCGAGAGAAAAAAGAATAATGAAGAGTTGGTTCACCCTGCAGATGGATTTTCATGGCAGAGATTTGATGCTCGATATCCTGAATTTGCAGCCGACATGCGTAATGTGAGACTGGGTCTTTCATGTTATGGTTTTAATCCATTTGGGCAGATGCTTACTTCGCACAACACATGGCCGATTTTCATACACATTTATAACCTTCCCCCTTGGTTGTGTATGAAAAAGCCTTACACTTTCTTGAGTATACTGATATCTGGCCCTTCTGATCCCGACAATGATATAGATGTATACATGCAACCTTTAATAAAAGAGTTGAAACTTCTTTGGGATGTGGGTGTGCCCACATACGATGCATGTTCGAAAGACATATTTCAGATGCGTGCTGCGCTTATGTGGACGATCAATGATTTTCCTGCTTATGCAATGATGTCTGGATGGAGAACTAAAGGAAAATTGTCATGTCCTGTTTGTATGAAGAATACTCGATCGAGAAGACTGAAATATCGTCGTAGTTTTAGTTTTATGGGACATAGACGATTCTTTCCAATGAACCATCCATATAGAAACAATCGTCGAAGATTTGACAATACCATGGAGAATGATACTCCACCTCAGCGTATGTCTAGAACTGATGTGCTTAATGAATTGAAAGATTTCAGTTATTCATTTGGGAAGGGTGTAATGAAATCTAGAAAGAGGAAAAATGTTTCCAATGATACCTGTTACAATTGGAAGAAGAAAAGTATATTCTTTGAGTTGTCGTATTGGTCAAACAACTTGTTACGTCATTGCTTAGACGTAATGCACATTGAAAAGAATATATGTGAAATGTTGCTTTCGATTCTTCTAATTGTCAAGGGGAAGAAAAAAGATGATTTACGATCTCGGTGTGACTTGGTAGATTAGGGGATCAGACTAGAATTGTATCCTGTCTGTATCAGTGAAAATAAATGGCAAGTTTCATGTGCTTCTTATGTGATGACACCTGCTGAAAAAAATCAATTTCTGGAAGTTCTAGAGACTATTAAATTTCCTGATGGCTATTCAAGCAATATATCAAAACGGGTCAACAGAAAAGAGTTGAAGCTGAAATCTTTGAAGACTCATGATTATCACGTCCTTTTTCATGAGTTGATTCCAATAGCAATCCGTCATCTCTTGTCCAATAATGTTAGAGTCTCAGTTATTCGGTTGTTCTATTTGTTTAGAGATCTTTGTGCTAAGAGGCTATCCAAATCCTTCTTGCAAAAACTGTTGGCAGAGACACCATTAATTTTGTGCGAGTTAGAGAAAATATTCCATCCATCATTTTTTACATGAATGTTGCATCTGACTATCCATCTTCCGACAAAAATACTTCTTGGAGGACCCGTTGCTTTCTATTGGATGTATCCAACTGAAAGAAACATGTGCACATTGAAATCATATGTTCGGAACAAGAATTATCCCGAAGGTTCTATTGTGAACGGTTACTTGGCTCAAGAATGTATGGATTTCTGTGCAATGTATTTGTCTGATCTTACTACGAGAGTAAACAGACCAATGAGAAATGAAGAAGATCAGTATGGGAAAATTGAATTCAGTTTTCCATCACTTCCTCAGACAGGAGGAATTCCGGGATCATATACCTTGACAACATTAAGCCTTGAAGAGCGAGAGATGGCACATCGCACAATGTTGTTCAATTGTGATTTGTTCGATGAGTATATCAAGTAAGTAAATTGTACATGTATCTATTATCTTATCTCTTGTAATTTTAAATATTTGTTAAACTATTATTATTTTTATCTATAGGGAACATAAATAATTGATATATAGAAAGCATCGTTCTTTATCTTTGAGAAGGAAAGAGACTTTGCATAGCAAAGGGTTTTCTGCTTGGTTGAAATTGAAGGTAAACATATTTCTGTAATAACTAAATAAAAATAATATTTAATTAACTTTACTATTTGTTTATATTTTAGGTATCGAGTTTTCCTGCAGACTCTGTTTCTGAGGAAACAAGAGCTTTGGATTTTGGTCCTAATACCATGGTTCGTGCTTGTAAATCACTTGTGATCAATGGATACAAATTTATTATCACTGAATGAGCAAGAAACATGAGAACACAACATAATGGTGTTATTATAACTGCCACAACAGATTGTTATGCTAGCTCATCAGATATTAGACCTCGTTATGAAAATTTTGCTTATTATGGAGTTGTGGATAAAATAATAATTTTGGATTATTACTCGCATGGTCGAGTCACGATGATGAAATGTAAATGGTTTGATTCAATGACGAGGCAAGGCACCTTTATTGATGATTGTGGATTTCGAGTTATTTACATGACTCGCACTCTTGCCACCGATGAACCATATGTATTATCATCAATGGTGAAACAAGTTTTTTATGTCAAAGATCATCATCATCCTAAATTCGGTGTAATTATTGAAGTAAATCCCAGACATGTTTTTGATGATGGTGATGATGAAGTTGACACTATCCCTACTGCAATTGGAAGCAATCCATTTATTACTTATGATGATGCCAATAGCTCAATTGTCAGAGTTGATTGTGAACCCAAAGTTGTGGTGGGAAATATATAGAATCATACAGTCGTGTTCTCAGCTACATCATTCAGAGTGTGTATCCTAGTACTTACCTTCAAACCACCATAAATGTTCTTTTACTTTATGTTTTTTATCAGAATGGTTTTTCTATATTTTTTTTGGGTTACACATTAGTTATCTGTTTTTAATTACTTCCATATTTGTTTTCATTGCAGGAAATGACACCCATTTAAGAGAGGCGACAGAAAAAGATGACAGATAATAATCGTCGCATGGTACAAATGGGTGTTCCTACACTCATCCTTGTTGTGAGTATTTTATTTAAAATATAAATATTTCAATAACTTATAATATCATGTGTTTACTTATGCGTTAAATTTTTTTTCAGGATCGACCCCCTAGATGAGAGATATCTGACGAGGATCCTGATATTGCTTCTAGTAGAGTGGCTGGTGGTAGGAGGGTGGTGGTGTTAGAGATGGACGATCATCTAGTGGGCCCGGTACTGAGTCCGGTGGTACGAGAGCTCATGGGGTGAGAGTTAGATGATCCACCACCACAGACGTATCTTCTTCACCCCATTTTGATCCTAGTGTGTCTCCAGGGACACACGGGATATTTAGACCTCCGATGTTTACACTACCAGTTGGCCAGACGTCTATGCCATCATCTTTTTCTTCTGGTTAATTATCTCCGAGCTGTTATATTCCACCTTATTCAACTCCTGATGCGACACAGTATGCGGCTGAGGAGTGTACACTGAGGGACAATCCACCTGTACAGGATATTCCTTCAGCTTCTTCACATCCAGTGATGCCCATTGATCTGACTACCACAGGTATATTTATCTGACTCCATCAAATTTTTATACCAAAAGTTATTTTATTATAACTTGTACTGATATTATTTTTCTTTTATAACAGATTCATCTACAGACAGGAGGTGGGGAAGGGGGCGTACTCGCTTGCGTGCGGTATGGAACCTCCAGACACAGTTGATGGTTGAATATAATGTTGATGGACAAATGATTGAGAAATCTGGGCATGAATGTCGGGGTTTTTTGGCGACGCTAGCCAAATACTCCGATATCATTCCGGTCAGCCCTCTCCCTTGGAGACAACTGCCACACAAAGTCAAAGATAACGCGTGAGCACAAATATGGGTAAAAAATATATTGGATTTAATGTAGTATTTTTTTTTTGTATTTATATGAACTAATCTATTGGGTTTCAGCTTCAGTTTAACTTCCCTGATGGCGAAGGTGCATGACCAGCGCGTTTAAAAGAGTTGGGAGAGCTTTGGAGAGCTTATAAGCATGAACTGTATGTTGGCTAGTGTGATAGGGTGGGAACGGATTTAGAGACATTACCTATCGTGGATGACTGCCCGATAGAGCAATATCTCCAAATGATTACCCATTGGGCGACTGCCAAATTTAAGGTATTAATCTCATTTGAGGTATTTAAATCATAGTTTTTATATTTTGCATTAATATAATCTTATTTATTATTAAAAATTATTTAGGAATCTTTTGAAAAAAACAAAAAAAACATTGATTCAAAGCAATACCTCCACACTTTGGGGCGCACAACTATGTCAGATCATGAGAGGCAGCTGGTATGATATAGTTGTTTATAATTTTTCTTTAGGACTATCCCTTTTTATTATTACCTACTTAAATTATGTGATTTATTGAATATTGAATATATGATTATACTTGCACTTTATATTGTTTCAATGTCATTACAGAAGCACAAATTGAATATTGAAGGATGTATCCCTCGAGCAAAATTGTTTTGCTCGAGTAGAAGAAAAAAAGATGGAACTGCGGTAAATGAATCAACCCAAGAAAATATTGTAAGTTTTAATTTGTTTATTTTAAAGTTTAATATCTATTTTGAAATTTATTAATCTATTAATATTTTTAACATGCTGCTTTAGAGGCTCTTGATGCCCAGGAGCCTAACAATTTTGGGCCACACGATCATTTATATCAGGTTTTGGGAGAGGAGCACTCTGGTCGAGTACGCTGCCGACCTGGTAAGAATATAGTACCAACGAGGTATTGGTCCTCTCTAGGTATCCATTCTAGTACGACTGAGTTGGAACAGGTCAAGGAGAAAGCAAGAAAATATGATAAAAGGGTCACAGAGTTGGAAGTACAAGTTCAAACGAGGGACAAAGAATTTATGAAACTGATGAAAGCTTTATCTTCATCACTTCCACCAGAGGCTAGCGCGGATTGTCAGACATTTATGTCATCGATGGGTGCATTATCCAATGCACCGGGCGACAAATCTAGTGTCAACCGAGATCATGACGTTCCTGGTGATGATGAGGATGCTGAAGAGGACGAGGGTGAGGATGAGGATGAGGATGAGGGTGAGGATGGGGCCGAGGGCGAGGATGGGGCCGAGGGTGAGGATGAGGCTGAGGACGAGGATGAGGCCGACGATGAGCACGGGGACAATGACGAGGATGACGACGAGGACAAAGATGGCGGCGAGGATGAGTCCGATGATAATAGTGGTGATGGTGATGGTGATTAGGGGTAGATTGATCCATTTCATTTTTGAATTCTGTATAACTCTTTATTTTTGAACCTGGTTTTCCACTCTGGGGTTTTCCTCTGCTTCATAGGGATGTTGTTATCAGATCTCTTTTTTGCGCTTGATTCTTATTGTATGATTAGTCTACTACCTAGACCTTTAGTATTCTTTGGTACTGTGATTCCCTGTATGATATCTGGTTTGATAAGTTAATATGGTCATCTTAATATTAAAAAACAATCACTCGAAATTTGGGGTGTCCATGGGCCGGGTCGGGTCGGGTCGGGTCATGGGTGTTCTAGGGCCTAAGGACATATGGTCATCTATAAGTAAGATTTCGGGCCTAAGGACATGACATGAAAAATTATGTGTTTTAGATCCATGGGTAATATTGGGGGTTCATTTTAAAAATAATAAAATGAGGGTTTTTGAGGTAGAAAATGATTTATTAGGTGATGAATTCCCTTGGTTAAAAAATATAAATAAGTGTGTGTCTTTTTGATTTTGATAAATGGATTTTAATGATAATGAAATATTGGTTAATTTCTTTGGTTAAAAAATTTATTTTTAACATTTTTATTCTCTATTTTATATATTTTCATTGATTGGGAATATAATTTACAAACAAAAAATATACAATTACTTATAATATTTATATGTATTAAATTGAGTAATTTTGAGAAATTTTTATATTGTATTATGTGCAAATTTTTCATATATAATATGAAAAATATGAAGAGTTTATATTTCACCCTTAATATCAATTATTGACAGCACTTTTAGTTTATGGTTGGTGGATTAGAGTGCACTAAAAATGGATTCAGATTCTATTGAAACTTTAGGAAAATGATCCATGGGTCATTTATGTCGTGTACAAGTCAACCCCGCCTCAATCTGAGGCATGGTGTGGCCGACACTACTCAAAATTTCTCACTTTTATTTGAAATGGACAGGATTTTAAGTGAAAACAAATACCAACATAGGGAAAACCGACCAAACGCATTCAGATTCTGTTGAAACTTTAGGAAAACGTTCCATGGGTCATTTGTGACGTGTACAAGTCAACCCCGCCTCAATCTGAGGGCTGGTGTGGCCGATACCACTAAAAGTGTCTTTCTTTTGTTTAAAATGGATGCGCTTTTAATTAAAATAAACGACATACAGAAAACTGACCAAACCCATTCGGATTGTGTTGATACTTTATGAAAAAAATCCATGGGTCATTTGTGACATGTACGAGTCAACCCCGCCTCAATCCGAGGCGCGGTGTGGCCGGCACCACTCAAAGTGTCTCACTTTTCATTGAAATGGACAACAGTTTAAGTAAAAACAACAACTGACATATAGGAAACAGACCAAACGCATTCGGATTCTATTGATACTTTAGGACAAGTATCCATGGGTCATTTTTGTCATGTACGAGTCAACCCCACCTCAATATGAGGCACAGTGTGGCCAATAACACTCAAACTGTATCACTTTTATTTAAAATGGACGAGATTTTAAGTGAAAACAACTACCGGCATGAGGAAAACCGACCAAATGCATTTGGATTTTGTTGAAACTTTAGGAAAACGATCCATGGGTCATTTGTGACATGTACGAGTCAACCCCGCCTAAATCCGAGGGCCGGTGTGGCTGATACCACTAAAAATGTCTTTCTTTTGTTTAAAATGGATGCGCTTTTAATTAAAATAAACGACATACAGAAAACTGACCAAACACATTCTGATTGTGTTGATACTTTATGAAAACGATCCATGGGTCATTTTTGATGTGTACGAGTCAACCCCGCCTCAATCCGAGGCGTGTTGTGGCCAGCACCACTCAAAGTGTCTCACTTTTCTTTGAAATGGAGAACAGTTTAAGTAAAAACAACAACTGACATACGGGAAACTGACCAAACGCATTCGGATTCTGTTGATACTTTAGGAAAAGTATCCATGGGTCATTTGTTTCATGTACGAGTCAACCCCACCTCAATATGAGGCACGGTGTGGCCGGTAACACTCAAACTGTCTCACTTTTATTTGAAATGGACAGGATTTTAAGTGAAAACAACTACCGGCATGCGGAAAACCGACCAAACACATTCGGATTTTGTTGAAACTTTAGGAAAACTATCCATGGATCACTTGTGATGTGTACGAGTCAACCCTACCTCAATCTGAGGGCCGGTGTGGCTGGTACCACTAAAAGTGTCTTTCTTTTGTTTAAAATGGATGCGCTTTTAATTAAAATAAACGACATACATAAAACCAACCAAACACATTAGGATTGTGTTGATACTTTATGAAAATGATCCATGGGTCATTTTTGATGTGTATGAGTCAACCCCGCCTCAATCCGAGGCATGGTGTGGCCGGCACCACTCAAAGTGTCTCACTTTTCTTTGAAATGGACAACGGTTTAAGTAAAAACAACAACTGACATACGAGAAATGGACCAAACGCATTCGGATTCTGTTGATACTTTAGGACAAGTATACATGGGTCATTTGTGTCATGTAAGAGTCAACCTAACCTCAATCTGAGGCACAATGTGGCCAGTACCACTCAAACTGTCTCACTTTTATTTGAAATGGACTGGATTTTAAGTGAAAACAACTACCGGCATATGGAAAACTGACCAAATGCATTCGGATTCTGTTGAAACTTTAGGAAAACAATCCATGGGTCATTTGTGACGTGTATGAGTCAATCCCGCCTCAATCTGAGGGCCGGTGTGTCCGATACCACTAAAAGTGTCTTTATTGTGTTTGAAAAGGACATCATTTTAAGTGAATACAACTGAAATTTACACTTATCAATGATAGTCGCAAAATCTTTTTCATGAGTTGGGTAGTTTCACTCATGGGTTCATAAGTGATGAGACTCCTAAGAAAATACATTTTCACCATATATTATAAACAATACAAGTTCAATTAAAAATTCATCACAAATCATTACATACCCAAATCTAGGATCATAAAAAAATGGGATATGAGCCAATTTCAAACTCTTATTCAACTCTAATAGGTATTTCTCATACTATTCTGCCTATTAGAATTTGATGGGGAGGTGGGGGATATGCTGGTTGGGGGTTTGTGCAGGGGTGAGGTGAATTACTACTGGATGATTGTTGTCTTATGAAGATTGAAATAGGGAATTGTTGTACATGACATGGTTGTAAGAGTTTGATGATTTTATATGTTTTTTTTGTTCTATTTTAGGTGTTTTTTATACTGTTTAAAGTCTATATGTGTTTTTGTGATTTTATTTATGTAGGTGTATAGTGGAGGGGATACTGAAGGGAGGGGGGGCTGCAGTTCTGGAAAAACTCAATACCAACGGTTATAAACCATTGGTATATGGGTGCTGGAATTCTGGAAAAACACTATACCAATGGTTTTAAACCGTTGGTATAGGTGTTCTGGATTTCTGGGAAAACTTATACCAATGGTTTTAAACCGTTGGTATAGGTGTCTGGATTTCTGGAAAACCAATACCAACGGTTTATAACTGTTGGTATAGATGTTGCTGGAAAACCAATACCAACGGTTGTAAACCGTTGGTATAAGTTTTCTTGAAAATCACATTACCAACGGTTTAGAACCGTTGGCATATTACTTCCTAAAATGCATTACCAACGGTTTATAATCATTGGTATACATTGGGTTAAATTTATATAACCAATATACCAACGATTTGGATCAAACCGTTGGTATAAGGTTTTCCTCACGACTTACTAGCCAACGGTTTGGAAAACCATTGGTATAGGATATACCAACGGTTTTCCAGCCTATACCAATGGTTTAAAACCGTTGGTATAACCTTCTTTTCTAGTAGTGCAACCTCCTAGGGTTAGAAAACATGAGATGAGTATGAGAAGTAACGTCGGAGCTGAGAAATGTGGAAGAAATCTTGCATAGCCCGGTACCTATGAGGTAACTGTAACTGATAGGAAACCAGACCGATTCTCTCCAAAACCTCGAACGGTCCGACGTACCTCAGTGAAAGCTTGCCCTGTCTTCTAATTCTCCTGTGTCCCAAACTTAGTGTGACACGTAGGAAAACATGATCTCCGACCTCGAACTACAAAGGTTTTCTCCGTCGATCAGCATAAGACTTCTATCATGACTGTGCAATAGCCATCCTCTTCCGAATCAACTCTATCTGCTCCGTGGTCTTTTGGACAAGATGAGGTCCCAGCATAGCTACCTCTCCTGCCTCCAGCCAGCATAAGGGTGATCAACATGGTCAACCGTACAAATCCTCAAAAGGTGACATCTGAATAGTTTCTTGAAAACTATTATTTTAGGAAAACTCCACAAGAGGTAAGTGATTCTCCCAAGAACCTCCAAAATCCAAGATTCATGCTCAAAGCATGTCCTCAAGCACCTGAATCATATGGTCGGACTGACCATTTGTCTGGGGATGGTAAGCTGTACTAAGAAGTACCTGTGTACCCAAAGACTTCTGTACTCCCTACCAGACCTGAGAAGTAAAACATGCATCCCTGTCTGAAACAATGGAGTGTGAAACCCCATGTAGATGTAAAATCTGTCAGATGTACAACCGTCCTAGCTCATCAACACTAAAGGTCTCCTTGATTAGAAAGAAGTGAGCAACCTTCGTGTGTCTGTCAATGACAACCCAAACTGAATCATTCCCTTGAGGCGACCTTGGTAAACACATCACAAAGTCCATCCCAAGATCGTTCCATTTCCACTTGGGATTGGGTAACTGTTGCAAAATCCCTACTGGTCACTGATGCTCTCCCTTCACCTGCTGATAGGTGGAATATCTCATGAAAAACCCAGAAAAATCTCTCTTTATACCTAGCCACCAATACTGACGGTGTCTATCATGACACATCTTCATGACACCAGGATTAACTGCCCAAACTGAGGAATGAAAGTCTCACATCATCTCCCCGCGTATGTCTACTGACACCCATATGCGCCCATGAAAACGTAAGATCTCATCCTCACCTATGGTCCATCCAGGAATTTGGTCCTCTCCTGACACACTCTCCCGTAGGACTAGGCCTTCAGAATCTGATAGATTCCTCATTCTCACTCGATCCAGAAGAGTAGAGGTAACAACTACAAAAGATAGAAATGTCTACCCCTCTCTTTCGTGCACCTCAAAATAAATCTCAGAGAACATAGCCATAAGCTGCCACTCACTACTGGACTCTTGAACTAACTATATCTTATTTTTCCTACTCAATGCATCAGCCACTGCGTTGCCCTTCCCAGGCATGTAGGTAAGCTCAAGGTTAAAAGACTGAAGGTACTCAACCCACCTTCGTTGTCTCAAAATTAGGTCACGCTGAGTGAAGATATACTTGATACTTTTGTGGTCGATGAAAACCACAAAATGATCTCCCAATAGGTAGTGTCTCCAATAGCATAAATCATGAACAACTAAATCCAACTCGAGATCATGCATCGGGTAATTTCTCTCATGTGGCCTCAACTATCGAGACTCGTATGTAACAACCCCTTCTCCCTGCATAAGCACTGCTCCAAGACCGATACCCGATGAATCACAGTAAACAATATAGATATTTTTCAGCTTTGGAAATACTAGTATCAGTGCTAAAGTCAACCTCCCTTTAAAATCCTAAAAGGCCGACTCACAATAATCTGACCACATGTACTTCACACCCTTCTTAGTCAGGCTCGTCAATGGTGCTGCTAAGCATGATAAGTTCTATATAAAATGCCTATAGTAACCAGCCAGCCTTAAAAAACTATGTACCTCAAAGACATTCTTCAGAAGCTCCCAGAAAACTACTGCTCTCACTTTCTATGGGTCTACTGATACTCATATCTCTGAGATAACATGACCCAAGAAGTGAATCTGGTCCATCCAAAAGTAGCATTTTGAGAGCTTAGCATATAACTGATACTCTCTCAGTGTACTCAAAATGATCTCAAGATGTGTGGCATAGTCGTGTAGAGTATGAGAGTACACCAATATATCGTCTATGAAGACCACCATGAAATAATACAAGTATGGTTGGAACACTCGGTTCATCAGTGCCGTGAAAACTGCAGGCGCATTTGTGAGACTGAACGACATAACCACATACTTTTATAGACCATACCAACTTCGAAAGGCTATAAGAGGTATATCTGATGGTATAACACGCAACTTATGATAACCAGATCTCAAGTAAATCTTCGAGAACACCCAGGCTCCTCGAAGCTGATCAAATAGATCATCAATCCTCGACAAGGGATATCAGTTCTTGACCATCAAATGGTTCAACTTCTGATAATCCACACAAAGTATGCGGGTATCATCCAACTTTTTCACAAATAGGATAGAAAAACCCCAAGGATAAGTACTGGGTCAGATGAAACCCTTTTCCTGTAACTCCTCCAACTGCTTCTTGAGCTCCTAAAACTCTGGTGTAGCCATTCTATAAGGAGGGATGGACACCGATGCCGCTCCTGGCACAAGCTCAATAGAAAAGTCCACCTCTCTCTCTAGAGGAAAACTTGAAAAGTCCTCTGGAAAGACATCCCTGAAATGATCCAACACTGGAGAAAATTCCATCTGTGAAGTCCCCAGGTCATCCAGATATAGACTAGCAATATGGGATATAACTCATCCCAACCCATGATGCTCAGGTCCTACTCTACTCGCCTAGACATCCCACTCCCCCTTATGAAGAAATGATTTTCCCTCTTGTGATGTGAAACTCACCCTACGATGATAGCAATTGATAACTGCCTGGAAGGGAACTAACCAGTCCATTCTGAGAATGACATCATAGCCTGTCATCTCTAGGACATAAAGGTTCCATAGGAAGTGAAACCCACCAACCTCGAGAGGGAACTCCTTGCACTGACGTATACTAGCCGTTCTTTTCCCCAACGGTGTGTTTAGAGTCAAGATATTAGCAGAATAAAAGATACAAATCCCAAGGATCTCTACAAAAACAACAGATATAAAGCTATGGGAAGCCCCTGTATCGAAAAGAGAATAAGCTAAAACTAAGGAAACTAGGATCATACCTCGAACTGTAGAGGGTCCTGGATCCTGCTCCTACTGGGTCTGCTCCACTTCAAAAGTTTGAACTGCACCACGATCCTATGACCCCGTCTGACCACCCTGAGTTGATCCACCCTGTTGTCACTGAATTCCTGGTGACCGACTACCATGGCTGCGACCTCCACCTCAACCTAAACAGCTGGAAGAGATCCAGTTCCCTGACTGATGAGAAGTTGGTGGTGCTACTCCTAAATGAGGAGTCATAGAAGAACCCCTATAACTAGATTCCGGTGAGAAAAAATGATAGAAACGCTGAAGTTGGTCCATCTTTCCGCATGATCGGAACTCCACTAGGTCTCTCGGGTAATGTGGCCTCATATGCCCTCTCTTTCTACACTGGTAGCACACCACCTGACTACCAGAAGAAGTTTCCTGCCTCCTCAGATCCCCGCACGTAGACTCTCTACAACACTTCCTGCTGTCAGTAGGAGGGATACGAACTCTGGATGTCGAACCACCCTAGCTCACCACTCCATAATACCTCAGATTGCGCTCTGTGATTAGCTCCTAGTTAACTATAGAAGTTATGGAAGTCAAGATGAAGATGTTCACCTGTGATCAGATGTTATTTCTGAGACCATCCTCAAACTTCCTTTCCAAGAATAACTCATCACTTCCTGGAATAGGCGTAAAGCGCTGCAGCTCTATGAAGCGAGAAGAATACTCCATAACTGAAAGAGTACCCTGCTCTAGACTTATGAACTCTCAGGCTCGATTGGCCCTCAAATTCTCTAGTTATAAGTATTCATAGAAGGTACGTTGGAACTCATCCCATGCCATAACCTGCTGGCTTCCCGCCTGTGAGATCACAACCCACCATCTCTTGGAATAATCCTGAAGCATATACATAGAGAGCTTCACCCTCCTCTATGGAGGCATCTCCAGATGCTCAAAGATAGAAATCATGGATTCTAAACATTACTCTACAGCCTGAGGTCCTCCTTCCCCTGTGAAGGTGGGAGGATATTGTTACTGGAAAACCCGCGTCAACTTTTCCATAGAAGGGGCATGATGAGGTACTCCTCAGAAGGTCTGCATAAACCTCATAAAGTCCTCTTGGAACTGTACGTTAGCACCTGTGTTTGGAATGAAGGCTGGTGCGAAGACTGGAACAATTGTAGGATCTGATGGTAGTCCCTGATTAGCCATATCCGGTGTCTGATCACTGCCCTGTAACTGGAAGACAATCAGAGGACGTCTCGGTGGCATGAATCTGCAAAGTCAAGTGCAAACCTTAGATCAAGATTAACAGGGACTGAAACTTAGAAGTTTAATAAGGGAACAAGAGAAATAAAGCATTCAAGTTTTTCAAAACATGGATACATGGTGTGTAAAATGCCTACATGGCGTGTTACCTTAAGCCTTCACATGGGTGTTTACTTTTGCCAACCTAGGTCGTGTAACACCCCAAACACACGACGTGTTGTCCTAACACACGACGTGTAATTGAATCCTATTTAACTTCTTGAGTTCTTCTGCACGGCTAGTGCCAGACAAAGTGTGTACCAGATGAACTTCACTGACCCGTGTTGTTAGTTACATAGCCGGTTACACGACTAACTTTATACGGCGTGCTTTTTACAGACACAACATGTACTAGAAAGATTTCACTGACCTGTGTTATTCTCTATATGGCCGGATACATGGGTTACACTACATCATGTGTATAACTTAGGTTTTATCCATCCGTGTCATTAGTCACATTGGTGGACACATGGTTTTCACAACACGACGTGTACATCAGGAACACAGAATGTTCCACCAAATATTTCCCAACCCTATGTCTCTGACCACATATCCAGTGACATGATTAGAGACTACACAGAGTGTACATATAGTACACAACGTGTACTTAATAAAAATAGTTCCTTCCTGAACATAAGGACACATGGCGTGTATTTACCATTACACACCGTGTATTCTGGGTTCTTCCAGACAATAATCCTCAGAAACTACTCTAGAACCCAGAAAAACACTGAAAAGAACATTAAAGTGCCAAATTCTGATCCATGAGGGCCCATACTCCCCATGAATCAATGCTTGGAATCTTATACATATTATATATAAACATAACAGAGCAATGATCCACCAAATTCTGGTACATGAGGGCCCATAATACCTCAAGAACTAAATTTTGGCATCCATTCAAACAAAACCTTACACAAACCAATACCTTATAAAAAAGGTATTCTATCAAGGCATCTATCACAACAACATGCATATCTAGCACAACATCTATCACAACAACATGCAATCACTAATGCACCCTAAATGGAATGGAAATAATGCATGACATGTGATCTCTAGAAAGTGCCTATATGATGCATGAGATGTCATACCCTCATCTCATTGGGTTGAAATAGAAATAGAACCTCAATAACATCAATGATAATAGCACAATACATGTGAATCACCCAATGGTGAAATTAAATCAACTGTAAAATTGCAAAACCAGAATAATCCCAATATACGAGGTAAATTGGCTTTTCCCTATACACGGGTTAGTTACTCCTAGGCACAACTTATTACCAAGTACCTATTCCTTCCTATCCCTGGATATAGGCTCCAAATAGTAAGTCAAGAAGAAAAGAATTCCTCTGATACCACTTTGTAACGTCCTGGTTCTGGGTGCCGCCCAGAGGCATCCCGTACTCGGTTGGTCACATGGCCTCAAGCGCATTTCCCCAAACGCCAGAGGCTGCCGACTAGCAGCAAGGGCCTTGAGTGTGATAGTGGGGAAACTATTCCCTCATTGGCAGAGTAACACATCAGAATTATAATAGATAATAATAGCGGAAGTAGTAAAACATGCAATAAGTAAACAGTCGAAGTAATAACAAACTACAAAACACATATATAAATGATGCATGATACATATGTCTAGGAAAGTATCCAAAAAAATTAAAATTCTAGAATACAATACTAAAAAAAAGTAAAAAAGAAAAGAAAGTAAATAGATCCACAACATCACAAGCCTCAGCTTGGTCCCATGCTCCCCAGCTCCACAACAATCAAACACCTGAAGTATAAGGTTTCTTGAACTTATCTAGACATGCAACACTATAATTTTTTTGGGCCCAAAAGCACGACCCAAATAGGATGTGAGACGAATCCCAATAGGAAACCACCCAAAGATATGTGCCTAACGATCAGTAAATATATATGGCAGACAATAAACAAAATAAAGCAGTAAACAAGGAAGTACACATAGTAACATTTCTACAATTTCAATTGCATTAATTTTCATACATCAAGTAAGCATCTAATAAAAAGTAGGGAAGCCTCTGGGAAGTACTCACAGCCTAACCTCTATGGTTCAACCAAACAACACAAGCAACCCTCTAGGAAGTACTCATGGTCTAACCCCTCTGGTTCAGCTTTACCAAAGACACTCCGAGGAAGCACTCACCGTTAATTCCCCCTGTGGTCTCATATAGGTAACTAATAGGCACTCTGAGGAAGCACTCAACATCCAATTCCCCCTATGGCCCATGTCGAGGAAACTACAAACACTATGAGGGAGCACTTACATCCATCCCCCTATGGTCTCACAACGTAAAAGTAAATAGACACTCTGGAAAAGCCCTCATCCTCAATTCTCTCTATGGTCTACTACACCAGGTTCCCACAGCCCTGTATAAGTCAATCGTGCACAATGATACATGGTATCCAAATTAAACCTCAAGAACTACTTGGATAAATAATCCACAACATATCATAGCATGTCAGATAATAATCACTCCATCCTAACAATACTAGGCATGGAAAACGAAGCAGCCTAACAGGAAAGGTTGGACAAACGGTCAAAAGAAGAAAACATGGAAAAAATCTCCATAGCATGGAAAAATTAACCTTATTCATAAAAAATTAACCTCTATCAAAACAAATAGGGCATTTTAGGCAATAACAGGGATACAAACCATAAACACGCAATACCCCATTCTTGGGTATTGGGCACTTTTTCACATAAAATTCAAAGACTAACTACGGAAAGGTACAAAACACCTACCTCAGCATTGTGAGATCGATATATATGAAACTCAGGCCTTGAATTTCCCTAGAATACCGTATATCTACAAAAATTCTAAAAAACATTCAACCGAGAATATCTCATGAAAGAGGAGAAATTAGGAAATGAGGTTCCAGAAGAATTCACCAATTAAATTCCAACACAACTGACAGAGTTCAGATTGGAGAATGGATGAAGAGTCAGGGGCTCGGCAGAGATCTGTCTGTCTTGTTCACTCCCAGATGAGATAGGTCGAGTAGAGATGGTTTTGTCCATCAGATGCGACCCCGGTCTGTTTAATGAAATAAAAAGAAAGTACACGATGTGTTCTTTAAAAGTACACAGCGTGTACTTGCCTTTTCCAGCCTCTGCTTTAGGCAGTCTCTAGGTCACCACACATGGCCATGTACTCAGCCGTTACACGACCATTACATGGTCACCCGCAGAAATGGGGTATATGACGTGTACTTATATGTACATGGCGTGTACTCTTGAAATTTTCAGAAACTCCTCTTTTTCTCGAAAACAACAAGAAAAGAAAGACATACCTGAAAAGAAGATTTGGGTTCATACAAACATAGTCATGGGGTATAACCTATAAAATCCTATCCCAACTCACTTGAATGGTATTTATAATGATAGAACCATGTGACCTTAGGCAAGCTTTCCCATATGCTAGAGGCTTCTGACTATCATCGAGTGTCGATGCATAATGAGTGAGGAGATTATTCCCAAGGCTATAGATGACCATGAATCCCAACAAAAGAAATAAAAATAATAGTCAACCACAAAAAGAAACATACATGACATTACAACTACCAAAAAACCCTATATAAATTATCAACATATTCCACAACAAAATGAATCATACTGAAATGTCATAAAATCATGCAATAAAAGTAATATCACCCATGAGAGATCATATACAAAACATTATATAATAATAAAAATAAAGGAGACTATGAAAATATAAGTCATGAGTCCCTACCCAGTTCTATCTCCTAGCTCCAAATATACTCCACTATATCAACAATATAACATATGGCCGTTACCCTTATCTATTCCTATGAACCTGAAATATACTTGGGTACTCGGGGTTCCCAAGCAGGGTGTGAGTACAACTCATTAGACCACTATTAATGGTACCTCTAAAAAAATACAGTAAATAAAATTTTATAATTAATATGAAATTATAATAAAAAAATATTAATTAAATAACTTTTTTCATCATAGAGTGATCTTCAACACAAACACATGAAACCATACATGATGTTCTAGTTTCAGAATGGGTCGATGCACTCATAGTTTGGACATATGCGAGGAGAACGATCAAAATTTACATGAATCAGAAGTGGAGGTGATAAATACATAACTATACACACATTAACTTAGTAAATGATAAATTAATGCATAATAATTGGTGAATGATGCATCACCATCTCACATTTCAGCTGTAACACCCTGAGTTTTTATGGATATTTTTTTTCAAATAAATTAAATATTCATTTATGTCTTGCAATGAATTAAGTCAAACATTCCTTTAACATGAAATCAAATAGGAATATATTAAACAAAAAACCAACTTGGTTTACTTTACAAACAATACTGACTTGGCGTACATTACACGCAACATCGATTTAGCATACGTTACACACAACACTGACTTAACATACATCACACACAACACAAAGTTTCTATGAAATATCATTTTAATGATATAGTTATTTAAATGAGATAATTATAACCTAGAAATTAAAATTAGTAATATGAATAATAATAAATATTAAAATATTGTTTATAATTGTTTTATATGAATAAAACATATTGATAATGAAAGATATGATTTTTGGCAAAGTCCTTTTATGTTTTAAAATACCCTTTTCTCAAATGAACCGATTTTAATAATAAAATTAATTTTAGACACATTTATAAATTTAATTTGATAAAATAAACTTTATTTTTTAGTTAATAACATCTAAATTATATTAGGTTGAATTTTTGGGATTTTTCTGAGAAACTTTATTTTTTGATAAATAATGAAAAATACCGCCTTTTAGTTAAAAACTGCCCTTTTTAATTAATTATTAATGTTAAATGATATTATAAATTTGTTTTAAGGTCACATTAGATAAATATTACATCTATTAATAAAATTTAACTCACTATAATTAATTTTACTTTGAAATTGAATATAAAATCTTAACAAACTTTGGACATTTTTCTACTTTAAAAACTCGTTATTTAGTCCCGTCTACGGGATTAGCATTAATATTAATTTTAACGCTTCTATGATTTAAATTTTTAAAAACAAAAATAAACCATTTTTTTCAGTATATATTTATAGTCTAATAATACCAAGTTAATTTTTGGCCAAAATGATTAGTAAAAGTGATTAAAATTAATCACAATAATTAAGGCCAAATTAAGCTTAATTAGGGACTAAGCCTTACAATTAAGGTCCCAAATGACCTATCCGCGTTTCCAAAACCCATTTTATATCCATATTTCGGCCATAAACCTTACATTATTGCGTGTCTTGGTTTTTTTATGATTTTATTTAGGTAAGAACATGTTTACATCTAACTTGTTTCTAAAAATTTCAAGTGAGTCCTTTTCCTTCCCTATAAAAAACCACAACCTCTCCCACTTCATCAAAACTATAAAGCCTCTTAATTTTGGAAAATAAATTCCCAATACACTTCCAAAAATCTATATATTACTCATATAATCCTTCCCTTGTGAAGAAGGAAATCCAAGGAATCCTTTTGGCACAAACCAAAAGGAGTTACCCGATCAAAAGGTAATGACTTCTCTCAAGTCCTTTCTTTTATTTATTTTCTCCACCCATCCAATTTATTTTTTACCATGATTGTATAAAAACACCAGTATGATAAATATAATATGATGTTTTTATTCTAATTATTCAACCTTCACTTACACACACCTTCATCTAATGGATAATGAACATACTATTTATGTGTACGAAGAACTACCCCCTCACTAAACAACGATTGTTCAATTTTCCTTGTCGCCTCTCATGTTGGCCATTATGATAGAAAATATATTTATATATGATATATATTATATTTATAATGTATTTATTTTTTTTTAATTTTTATTTAGAAAATACCTTTATTCTTTCCATCTTATGTAAATACGATTATTCCGTTTGAGGAATTGTGGACTACCGCCCCCACAAAGCGATGTGATTCGTTCATACACTACCTGGATTGTATTAAGGATGATCTTAGTGGATATATATATGATATAATAAAGATAATTTAATAATTATATATATATATATATTACTTTATTTCCCTCAACACATCAATTAAATGGAAATTGCATTCATGCATACGTACGACCTATCATCTCCATGAACGATGTTTCTTGTTTCATACTTATATATTATATAGATTATTAAAATAAAAATATAATGTATATAAATGATATTTATATCATGGTTCACATTCTGGGATCATGATATAATTATAAGTACCAACGATATAACAAATTATGACACATGCGAAGAACAAAACGAATATTACCCAAAGTGAAACCTTAACATAGGATCGTTAACAAGAAGGTAATATAAGGTCATAATTTAAAATATATGGTATTAGATATAATTATATGGTTATTTAAAATATTTATATTAAATTTATATTTATTATACATGTGGTTTGATCAAGTATGATGAGATTCAAGACACAAGGTAAGGGGATTTCTTCTCACTTTTTATTTTCATGAGATACACACTATGTTCACCACTCTTTCCTCTTGTGTGGTGCATGTACTACCCATGATTGTATTATATGTATCTTATAACTAAATTTATGTATATCAACATATCCATTTTAGTAACTTTCATTCATGGGGTTTAATTTACAAAAGTTAATAAATTGGTAAAAATATTTTGTCTCAATTTGCCTTCTTTGAGACTCATGTTTTGTTATGCACCTAAACTATTTTTCAAGGTGTATATAATTTCATTTTACTTGTTATATCATGAATATAACAAAGATTCCTTTATAATTTTTTTTATTATTTTCAAAGATTCCTTTATATGTTTTCAAATCTATTTTCAAATAAAAAGGTTTTAAAAAGTTATATGTTTTAAAAAGTGTTTTCAATGCAGAAAGGATATTTTCCTCAAGAAATGTTTATAAAAGATATTTCAAAATTATTTCACATATAAGATAACATCCATTGGTGTTAATTATTCCTTTATGGGAAATTTATTCAATGTTTCCATTCATATTCTTTCTATGAATGGATTATGTTTTTATGGCGTGATGTTTATGGAACCCATTTCACATTCATGAGTTATATTATTTTGAAACTCACTTATTTTAATGGGTTATTTTTATGATAAAATTATTATGAAACCTATCTCTTTGCATAGGTTATGATATGATTACATGTTTATAATATCCATTTCATTTAATGGGTTATGATATGTTTATTTATGATCTTGTGGCGCATGTATGTATGATTTCATTATGAGACGGGTGTGACCTATATATACCTCCAATGCATTGGGTAAAGATTTATATCTCATGAGATAGACTAATATGGTCTTGGGAATGAACCTTGACTATTAAGATGGCTATAAGAGTGAACCATGACTTCTAATATGGTATCAAGAGTGAAATAATGATACCAAGATGGCCGTGAGAGTGAACCTTGACTACCAAGATGGTATAGGGAGTGAACCTATACTACCAAGATGGTCTTGGTAGTGATGCCTTGGCTACCATGGAAATCATATTATATGCTTATACGTCTGCCACAATTCCATGTTTCATTCCTAAATTATGATTTCATAGATTATGTTCTTTATTATTCAGGTCTTATGAACATCCATGCTTTATTCCATGATTCATGTATATGATCTTTGATATACAGGGTATGATATTCTCTTTTCATGACCATGTTCTCATACCCTTATGCTCATGATTATGCTTACATGTCTCCCTTGTTTACCCTTACTAATCATTTGTGATCAACCCTTTTATCTTTCCTTACCCAGGTTATGAAGATATGTATTATGTTTGATGTATCTAATAAGGGTTCTAGTTAAGAAGAACCTAGTGGGAGATAATGTATCTCATTTATATAACAGTGTTTATGTTTCCATGTTTCCAAAGGAACTAGACTAGTATGATCTTCATGCATATATTTGTGTAATGATTTATGTATTCTGAAAAAGTTATTTAATGTTAATTTATGTCAAGATTGGGTCTTTATATTAGTGAATGATATATAACTTCTTTAAGTGGATGATGCACCACCACATTACATATCTCAAGGTGGATTTTATACCAACAATATAATCTTAGGGTGGATGAAATACCACCAAATCATATCTGAAGGTGGATTAAATACTAACAAACAAATCTCAAGGTGGATGAAACACCACCAAATATTATCTCTAGGTGGATTTCACACCACCAAAATACATGCTTGTGTGGTTTAGGTACCAATGATACACATCTTGGGATGAATAAGGTACCACCATATCAATATCTTATGGTGAATGAGATATCACCAAAATAAAACAAATAATGACTGATGCACCACCACATCAATGTCCCATGATTAATGAGTGATTATTAATAATTAAAGATCAATTTTAATCATTCATCATTAATTAAACATACAAATTGAATGGTCCTCCACTCTTCACCAAGGGGTTAAACTCACTGATCCACTAACCCAACTTATGAATCAAGCATAGGATAACTCATCCATAAATTAAAATTATCCCATGCTTACCTCCAATGAGGAATGGTCTGGGGAACCTCTCATGTATCGTAGGATCAAAACTCAAACTATATAATATCTCATGGGCCCTAATCCATATTTTCATAAAATATTTCTTAAGGAGAGTGGTTATCAGTGACCACTATGTTATGAAATAAGTCACATGTGACCACATTCAACCCTATTTATTCTTAATCAAGGTATAATTAAAGGTTATGCACAACAAGTGGGAACATACCACATTTCATACAATGCACACAACACTTGTAAAAATCAACAAGAAATCCAAGGCACACCCACCTTTTCTTAGTGAATATCTTCCCATTAAATACCACTAGTTGATTCAACCTCAAATGGTTGAAATAAAATAAAATGGTATAATATTTGAAATAAATCATATCCTATGAATAATGATGATGTAGTGAGATAAATAGTGATAATATGCAAGAGGAGGGTTAGAATTACTCACGATGTCACCATGAGATAGACGAATGATGACTCGATCACCAATAGAGAGAATCTGATCTTAGGTTAAGAATAATGAAGAGAAAGGGAGATCAACTATTATTATTGTAGGAAATGAGGTTAAGGCCACATTTAAACATATTTTAACTTTAAATAATATTTTTTTAAATCATAGGTACCCACTTGGTGCCTGACCACCTTCCATTGAGTACCTAGTATACTATCGGGTACCATATCTAGGGTCATTGACCACCCAATGACCCACTTGGAGCTACTGCCTCACCACCTGCTTCCATTGGGTACCCAGTACTAGTTCACCGGGTACCCAATGACATTTTTCAAAATGATAGATATCCCGACACCATAGCCAACTTCCAAATTCTGACCCTAGGACTCCACCAACACCTCCCAAATTTAAAACCCACCAAAATACATAATATTTGTAAAAAATAAAATCAAACCCATACCTTGAGATATGTTAGGAATTACAACCTCCCCACCATATGGTAGCTTGTTCCCGAGCTTCATCACTAGGCCTTGTTAGTGAAATGATCTTCCCACTAAATCCACATATTATCCTATCATTCCCAAGTCTCATTATTAATATTATTATATTAAAACTGAATGCACACCAGATGGAATGTCTTTCCATTTATGATATTCTCACTCAAATCCATGACATGAATGATCATTTCTGAAATTAAACAATTTACTCCAGCTCAACATTGTTAGTGCTAATCACATAAGAAGGATCATGTTAGTATCTTCAATGATGAGATACATGAAAAACGTTGTATATAGAACTTGACCTCTGAGGAAGTGGAGATTGATATGTCATAAAACCTATCCTCTAAACAATCTCTAATGACCCCAAAAACCTAAGAACCAACTTACCCTATCTCCTAATAATCTTGTGTCTTAATTAAGGAGACACCTGGAAGAATACCTAGTTGACTACCAAAAAATCTAAATGATAGAATTGACATTCAATATATGATCACCACCTACTCTTAGTGGTCACTAATGGCTTCCTAATAAACTCAATATACTCCTAAATCTCTTACATGATACTTCAACCAATACTCGAAGACTCCCTTTCCACTGGCCAACACAAACATGATTGAAACAAACTTCCATATAGAGCCTCAAATAAGGCCATCTAAATAGATTCCTGATAAATAATATTATAGTAAAACTCTATAATTATGATATGGTTTTCTTATAAACCACTAAAATCAAGGACAAACACTTGAATCATGTACTATAATACCAAGATAATAAGATTATACTTCTCATCTATTTAAGTATAATAAGCGGTAATTAAATTCACCTATGTATCAAGTTCCTTCTAAAGACACTTCTAAAAGTGAAACATAAAATAGGTGTTTTGATATGATAAAATTATCCTAGGAACCATATGAAGATGTAATATCTTATAGATGTTTAATAATCTTATCTCATTAATGAAATAAGTATACTATATTGGTAAAAAATGTGTGAAATTCATAAATCGGTCCATAATAACCCATACTAAATCACTATCATTAGGAGATCTCAACAATACTATCATGAATTTTATCACCACATCATCCAACTTTTACTTGTAACTATTAAGTGACTGAAGTAAACCTGTATTATAACACTCCAAGATTTTAGAATATATTTTTATTTAAATAAATTAATTGTTCAATAGATTGATTCAAACACAACAATAAATAAAAACGATCTTTAATATATTTAATTAACATTATTAAGATATTATATGATGAATAATACATCTAGTAAATAAAAATATAGTAATAAATTGAAATTTATTATGTTTAGAAGATAAATAATTAATATGATTTAATTATTATTTCCCAAATAAGTATTTAACATGTTAATAAATTTAATAAAACACTTTTAAATGAATATTATGGTAATATATGATATTAAAATACATTAACCAATATATTAATATTATTTAAATTATAAATTGATATAAAATAATACTAAGAACACTTAATGTTTAAAAACGTCAATTTTTTATAAAAGAAGTTTTCCTTTATATTTTGAATTTTCATTTAAAAGATAAATTTATAAATTTTAGAATTTTAATTTTAAAAAAATAAATTCATTTTTTAATTCCACATATCAATATTATCCTATGTTAAGTTTTTGATATTTTTATGAAATAATTGATTTTTTTGGCGAATAGTGGAAAATATAGTTTTGACTAAAAATGCAGAGTTTATGTCTATATCAAGAAGTAAGTGTAACTTAAAAACTTATAAATAATTTTTCATGATCAGATATGTATTAGATATTAAATATATACATTTTTAAATAATATTATGAATTTATAAAACCTATGTTTGATAACTTTAGAAATATTTTTCAATAAAAAAATAGTTTTTAATCTTTTCTTTTAATTAAATAATATTTTGGTACATTAGGTTTTGGAATGATTTTAAATCCAAAAAAATTTAAATCATTTTATGAAAATAAATTTATATCATGGATATCAAATAACATTGATAACTTTAACGTACACATAAATTTTAATTTTAAAAATATACTTTCTAAAAATGAGTTTTTACGTGTTACATTTGCTAAAGATAAAATTGATTTTTCATGCATATAGAAATTTTATATGATAAAATAGATTTAATATTTGGAATAATAAGTTATAAATTATGTAATTGTTTTCATTTTATTTTTAGGAATTAAAAGTAAATTAATTGGTAAAAATTAGTTACTATGGAAAAACAAAAAATGGTAAAAGTGAAAATTATAAGGCTAAAGGACTTAAAAACATATTTAAAACATATTTGAAAATTAATGTGTGAGGAATTATCGACCTTATCTCATAACACACTCCATTATTATAATTTTTTAGTATTATTTTCATGTGAAACATGTGATATCTTTGTATTAATTTGAAATATTTACAAAAATACCATTCTCCCCACTTATAAAAGGGGAATCTCACCACCCCTTCAAGACCAATATAAAAATTAGATTTTCTATTTAAAATATTACCTATTGACTTCCCATGAAAATATATTTTACTCCCTTATTCTTCTAGATGCAAGATATTATCCTAAGACCTCCATTTCTAAGAAGTCTTCCAAGGGAAAGCCCAAGTCACTACAGGAAAATGGTCGTTTAGTGGTGGTTTTTAAAACCGCCGCTAAATGTGTTTCGGGCCGCCATTTCGCGGTGGTTTTTAAACCGCTGTGAAAAAACCACCGTGAAATGCCTTAAATTTTTTTATATATATTTTTTATATATTTTTTAATTTTTTTAATTTTTTTGAGGATTAGCTGTGGTTTTTTAAAAAACTGCCGCGAAATAGCGGCGGTTTGGGTAAAACCGCCGTGAAATGAAAGAAAAAAATAAAATAAAAAACAAGAGAAACCCCGAAATCACTAAAACGACCATAAATTTTGATCTGGGTGCCCGTTGGAGAACCCCGACCAGTCAAATCGAAGCTCATGAAGAGATCTAGAGGCATGTTTAATCAAAACTCTGGGACGGTCTAAGGTGCAGAAGATATGAGAGTTATAAGAAAGTTGAAGAAAGTTCTCCAACTTCAAACGGCCATAACTTTCGCTCCGGGTGTCCGTTTGGGCTCTACCACATATCAAATCGAATCCAGAGAAGAGAGATATGCACTGGTTTGACAGAAGCAAGCTTTTTTCATGTTTTTCAACCACAGAAACCCGTCTGAAGACCTTCGAAACCCCGTTTCTGTCACCGATGTCCCGTTGAACTTGTCTTCAAACGGACCTAACTTTCGATCCGCGTGTCAGTTCGGACTCCTCCACCTTCCAGATCATAGCTCGTTCCATGAGCTTCAGTTTGATAGGTTGTGGAACCCACATGAACTCTTGGATCATAAGTTATGGACTTTTTAGTGGGTATTGGGTTTATTATATTTTTTGATACCTCGTTTCTAGCACCCGTTCCCCGTCAGTTTTTTTTAAAATGGTCGTAACTTCTGATCTGCCTGTCCATTCGGACTCTTTAACATATCAGGTCGAAGATCATTTTAGGATATTTGATTTGACAGGTTGCAGATCTGAAACGGACTCTCGGATCATAAGTTATCTCTGTTAATGTGAGTCTAATGTTTTTGTCACTTTATGACTGTTTTGACAGGTTTTAATGGTTGCTCCATTTATTACTGTTTATTTGGGTTTCTATGACTTGTTATCTTTATCAATGGTTTTTGTGGGTGATTATGATGATTATGTTGAATTATTAAGGGGTTTTCCAGAGTTGTCATGAGTTTTCATGCATTCTCATTCTTTCTAATGCCTCATTCTTCGTATGCTTCTCCATCCGTTTTCATGCGTTTTCATGATTTTTCATCCCTTATCACATCTTTTCATACTTTTTCATATGTTTCCTTTATTATTTGTTATTTATAATATACTTTAATTTATTTATTATCTATTATTTGTTACTGGTTATTTATTATTTATTA
>CAUJRU010003320.1:0-15000 GCA_963277665.1 Viscum album | reverse complement strand
GAAATTTTTGAAAATAAGGAATATCAACATCGCTTTATGAAACTAGTTCAAAATGATCAGGATTACTTACACTTGATTTTGAAAATAGATAATAACTAACTAATATAAATGTAGAAAATAATTATAAATAAAGTTTATAAAAGGTTATATATATGAATAATATTCTTAAATATGTACTTAATATAGTTATTTTTATTATAAAGGAGACTCAAGTGCTTTAGTGGAATTCAAAAATTAAGGTAAGGGGGTTCTTTGTCTGAAATTTAATTTTTTGAGACATATTCCTTATTATGCACCATAATATACTTGATATGGTGTGATTAATACCTAATGATTTTTTATATATCCATGTAATTAATAGAGTTTTAATAGAAATATAATGTTCTTTATTTAAATATCCTTTGATTCAAAATACACCAAATTTGTAAGGTTTTTTTACTTAACCACCTTGGTTGGGTTATTTTGATTCTTCCTGAACTTATTTCTTCCAATATTGGTTTATTCTACCCTAAGATTTTACTTCCTGGTAATTTATATTTATATCTAAGTAAAATAAATTTTTTTATTCAAATCATCCTCTTTGATTAATTTCTTCCCCATAAAATTTATATCATTATTTAGAATAATTCCCATTCTCTTTAACGATGGTTTCCCCTCCTTGTCCATATTTTACTTTCCTATAAATTTTATCCTTTACATTTGGAAATACAATTATATTTTACCACATGTGAACTTTATTTTTCCATTATACACTTTTTAAAAGTAATTTTTATTACTCTTTTTATGATATGGTTTTTTAATAAAGGTATTTCAAAAAAATCTTCCATCCTTCCAAAATCAAATGTTTTATCTTATACTACAAATTAATTTTGATATCCTTTATTTAATTTAAAGGATCTATTTTTGAAGTTATTTTTCAAAATTAAGCATTTTAAAAAGATTTTAATTCACCTTTTTCAAACCTTTATTTCTTTTTCAAGGCTCCATTATTGAAGAATGTTTTTAAAAGTAAAAGTTTTTAAAAATTGTTTACACTCCACCTTTTTGAAAAATTTATATATTTTAAAGGCTTAATTATTGAGATTTATTTATAAATATTGATTTTTAAAATACTTTCATTTCAATTTATCTTAATTTACCTGTTTGAAAATTACTTTTAAAGTAAATGCAACTTCATCTTTTAATGAAAATATAAAAATGATTTCTAAAAACTATTTTAGGATTTTGCTACCATTTTCTTTTTATCTCTAAAGGATTCATTTTCTTGGAAATTATTTTTCATGAACTACCCTTTAAATGTTATTATGAAATAATATTTTGGGGTTATTGAGTTATGGGTACCAACCCTTTACATTATTGAGGTTAATTTTGTTGATACCATATAGAAATATTGGGAAACTCGTTTTTCTTTCCATGGGTTCTTTACTACATGATTAATTATTTTTTAAGTGGAATATATATATATATATATATATATATTACGAAGGTTGGGGCACTATATAACCATATAATGAATTAGTTAAGGATTTATTTCTTATGAGATAATTATGATAATTGAGTATTGATGCTCGCTCTACTATGGAATCAGGAAGTGATACATCCTCTACTATATTGTGGGAATCATGTAGTGATTCCTTATCCTCTATGTTTATGGGAATCAAGTAGTGATTCCTACTACACTATGAGAATTTGGAAGTGATACCTTCTCCAATATGTTATGATAATTGGATAGTGATTCCTACTCCACTATGTTTATGGGAATCAGGTGGTGATTCCTTCTCCACTATGGGAATTAGGTAGTGATTCCTACGCCACTATGTTATGGTAAAGATATAATGATTCATGCTCAAATATTTTATGATTTATACACTAATATAAGGGCTATATTTCTCTTTTATGCTCCATTTACATGACATGAAATATTTTTATGCCTATGATTATGCTCTATGGATCATATTTATTATCTCATGCTTCCACACCTTTATACCATGGTATATGTTTGATCTTTTGAGATTACATACCTTATTATCATGACTTATATACAACTATTATTGTTTAATATTATTTTTAATATTATATTTCTCCCTCATCATGTTTTCTTATATGATTATGATTTAACCCTTGATTACATGTTGATGACTTGTTTCCTTACCGAGTATCTTACCTAACCCCTTTCTTTTGGTTCTACCCCTAAGTTATTAAGATGATTATATTATGTGAGATTTCTAGAAAATGGGTCTATAGGAGTGAGATTATAGAGAAAGTTTTGTAAGTTCAATAAAATAAGATCTTTATGTATCCAATATTCAAGACACTAAACCTTTCGGTCCTTGGGTTGTGTGACTATTTGTGAGATCTATTATCTAAATCATGAAATTAATGTATTATTTAAGCTATTTTTATCTTAGGTCTCCTCCATTGGCATCAGAGGAGGTTTTAGTTATTTTTGGAGATTATTTTGGTTATTTTAGGTATTAGTTTAGAATAATTTAGTGAAAACCATATGGATAAGTTTGAGGGATAATTCTAAGTGTAAGATAACATCATGAAATTTTAGTAAAGTAAATATTGTGTGGTTTTCTTAGTAATAACATCTCTATATGGATACCACAAGTAGATTCAGGCTCTATGATAGGTGTACCTAGGGGAATTAAACATGAAAAGAGCATGTGGTGTATTAACTCAATTTTCACCTTGTGCATGACAAAGAGGCATAACCACACACCTAATTTGACACTCCTGGGGGATATTCTTTGGTTAATTCACATTCTATTTATGAACCATTTTGAGGGATTTGAATATATTTATGATATAAAGATTAATTTAAAATTGAACATGGATATGTTATATTGAAACATAGATATTAATAAGTTAAGGTACATGTTAATTGATATGTGATTTATTAGATAAAGGGTTAGTTGGATTTTGAGAGCAAGGATTTTAATGATTTTTGAGTTTAGAATATTTTAAGAAAGTTTATGGTAATATGGGAACATTATTTTGAGGATTAGGTTAAGAATTATAAGATGAACCAACTGAAATTAACCTAGGTTATACTAAGAATGATATAGGTTAAAGTGAGAGTGATATAGGATGAACCAAGTCTAGTTAAAGTCGAACTAGAAAAATTGTAGGTTAACATTATAATGTTATAATGTGGGATTTATTGAGGTTTAATTTACCTATGAATATTTATGATAATTCTATTATAATGTTCATCACTCATGTTGTCACGACCCGTCCCCTGGGGCCTATGCCGTGACTACCCCAAGCCCGCCTCCCATAGGCCAGAGGTTAGTGACTAGCACCGAAAATGAATTTCACTAAAATGGGAATGAATTGACTCAAAAACCGTACACACACAGATAGGGTACACTGCGCACAAGTAAAACACAATGGAAGAAGAAAGATGCAACCAAAAATAAAAACCACCACAAAGTGTAAAAGTACTGAAGTAAAGGGACCACAATACAAGCCCAACTGAAATAAAAATATAGAAAAAAGGGAAAAAAACTTCTAAGGTCATCCTACAAGGATCCAACCTGAAGGGTTGGTAAATCTCGTCACTGCAACTCTCCAATTCAACCGGTCACCTCCGTACATCGTCAAGTCCTGGCTGCTTGAGACTCATTCAAAGATGCCCGTCGTCTGCACAAGACACAACAAGGTGCGAGTGAAGCCTGTGCAGGGGTGAGTATAAAAATAACTAGTAGGGACCCTGATACCCCTGAAGGTATCTTAGAATTCCAAAAAGGAAAAACCAAAAAGCATGATATCAATTATAGAGCACAAAGAAAAAGATAGCTCACACCAGGTATACAACTCAGAGTTCAAGAAGAAATATGATTAGTCTTAAGATATATCATTTTATTCCTTTAGGAAGTTTCCATAACTGAACCACGGAGGAGTTATTCCATTGTCAATCCACAAAGGTTCGTATGTCGCTAATTCATGCTAAGCCGCTCTAAGGCCGGTCCTCATCGGGTCGCGCACTACTGACCCACATAGGGTCGCTAGAATACTGATCCACACAGGGTCGCTATGATGATGATCCACACAGGGTCGCTATGATGATGATCCACATAGGGTCCCTATGATGCTGATCCACATAGGGTCACTATGATGCTGATCCACACATGGTCTCTATGATTCTGATCCACACAGGGTCTCTATGATGCTGATTCACATAGGGTCGCTATTCAAATGACAACTAGCCACAGGATTCCCCACACTTGGTGTGCTTGAGTTCCGTAGAAACTGATCCTCAAGATATCGATCATGCCTTAACTTCCAAGAAGTTACACAAATAAGTAACCCAAATGACCGCCATGTCATAAGGGTTTCAACGCAATAGACGACGCGTTAATCAGACACCTGGTCTGTGAGTTATAAGTGTTTTAATACCGAAGGCCTGGTTGGATTCGGGTTCGATCCAACCCAGAAGTACCGCAAATTTCTCCAAAAACTCAAGTGATTATCTCAGAAGGACTGTCTCATTCCAAGGATTCCAACACCATAGACGGTTTGTCAAACAAACATCTGGTTTGTGAGATACGACCTTTTAAGCATATCTGGGCCGAAAGGGGTCATAGTCCGGTCCGACATGGTTGTACCGACCCGGCCCACCCCGACCTGGGCTGACTCAACCTGGTTCGGGTTTACCTGGGTCTGACCTAGCCTGGCTGGAACTTGCTGGGCCAGCCCAAGTGGTCTGGGTTGTGGGCTCGGCCCGATGGGCCACAGACCAGCCTGACCCGCCTTGGCTGGGCGCGGCCCGCCTCGGTTGGGCGTGACCCACCGAGCCACACGTGGTCGTCTCTCCTTCCCGAACAGACATTTTGTCCATTCGGATTGTAATGGAGGTTCCACATGGCACCGCCCCTATGTCAGCGAGACCCGCGAGGTGTAAGTCCCCTACGCTGCGGCTTGAAGTTGCGACGCGCGACAACGCACCACCCTACTGCCAATGCGGCCAGAAAAGGGTCAGTCGCCCCTGCTGCCCTCCACGGCACCTTCGGGCGACGCCATCCTCCATGACCAGTGATATCCGGTCGCCGTCATCGCCCACCAGTGCCGGCTGCCAGTGGGGCTTCCTTAGGCCACTGGGTGAGCTCCGGTGGTCCGTTTTCCCTTCCGATTGCACTTATGGGCCTCCCGGGATACTGCCAAAGCTACGTGGATCCCAAATTCATCTTGATGCCATATTTTATAGTTTCCCATAAAGAACTCCACAACATCTGAGTTCAACAGAGGTTCCTGGCCTTATTATTTTGGCCCGCGCCCTCCACATTAGCATAACAACATGGGATGGATATTTTAATTATAAAGACTCCCATAAAGAAAACCCCGCAATATCCTCCCTCATTAAAGAACGAAACACAGAACAACCCATTGGATGGTCCATCCATGTTCTTTATAATGTTGAATAATGGGGTAAAGGGGAGGAATCAAGCATAAACCCCCTACCTTGAGCTCATTAGAAGATGTCGCGGTTGTGGGAGAAGAATCCACGTTCGTTGAAGTCATCAGCGTTCATCGTTTCTGGATTGATTCCTCCAACATCATCATTTAAGCCTCCATTCTTTGTTGGAGGGAAAGACACCGCAACACTTCATCACAGGTTCCTAACTTGAGTGCCAAAAACCCATACCTGAGCTTCATTTAAATAGATGTGAGGAACCAACCACGTTGCATAACATTAATGTGGTTCATTAATGAACCGCATTTAGTGTTCCATTAAAATGACCAACATTGAGGTTATGCAACCCAAGGGTCAAGTCATTGAATGACCTATTAACTCTGCGGTCCCACCACATCACTCAACAATTATAAAAAGAGATAAAATTACTCATGGAGTTATTTTATTATTATTTTTATAAAGTCCAAAAATCAAATTTTTTTTCCAACCCTTTCCGGTCGAAGTTAAGATTCACCCAAGAAAATCCCGACACTGTGAATTCAATGGTTCCCTTAGATTTTTAATCTGAGCACTGGTTTAAAATATATAAATTGCCACTCGCACGTTTAATGAACGTACCTTAAAAAAAGTTCAAAAATTATTAACAGTCACCTTCGACCCGTGCTGGTCAAGGTTAGGCTCTACATATGGGGAAAACACCCTCACGAGCTTAACAATACTCTCATATTTCCAATACAAGTTACCTATTAGGAGATATATAATTTAACAATAAAATAATTGTTAATTATTTTATTTTATTTACAGCTAAAAACTAACTTCTACTATTGTCCCGTGACAACCAATGTTAGGATCTACCTAATAAAAGCATATCCTCACGAGTTCAGTGGTGGTATCAGATTTTTAATCTGAGTCTCCATTCGTGAGTTATAAGAATTTGAAAAATAAATTAATTTTATTTAATTATTTTATTTACGGTTATTCCATTTTTGGGTTTTCTCACTGGAGGCCGACACCGACTAAACTTAAGTCGTACCTAGGGTAAACCCGCCACCCTGAATGCAATAGTTCCCTTATATTTCTGATCCAGACACCCATTTAATAGTTATTCCACCTTTTCAGGAAACCACTCACGCGTGCTATTTAAAGATTAACATTTTTCGACGGATCATTCCGAGCACTCCGGGCCTCAGAATCTCATGCCGTCAATTTTCAAAGTCTCGTAATAATTCCATATAAAAAAAATTTATACAGAATTTTCGAGACATTACATTCTCCCCAACTTAGGTATTTACGCCCCTGAAAGCCAAACCAAAGGTAATCAAATAAATGAGGGTACTAATCATGAATATGAGCCTCACTCTACCATTTTATCTTCTAGAGGTTCCTATGTTTCCACCAAACTCACATCAGAGGGATTAAACAACAATGAAGGACTCACTCCTGTCGTTCCACTATTTCCACCAAGAACTCCCTAAAAGTCTCCCCATCATCAAATTCCAACTCGCCCTAGTCGATAATGTGTGATGTATCATACCCTCATCTCCTTAGATGTAAAACATGGAAAACATTATACCCTCGGTGCATCTATGGGGGAAGAGCTAGATGGTACGCCACCTTTCCCACTCTACTGAGAATCTGTAAAGGTCTGATGAACCTTGAAAATAGCTTGCCGCCCCGGACAAATCTCCGTAATCCTCATTGGGGTGAGACCCGTAGGAAGACATGGTCTACCTTCTCGAATTCCAAGGGTCTCCATCTCCTGTCGGCATAAGACTTATTCCAGCTCTTTACAGTCTTTATCCACTCCTGGATGATCTTCACCTTCTCAGTGGTAGCCCATACCAACTATGGAACCATAAGTGCTGACTCCCCTGGGTCTGTCTAGCATAGAGGTGATCTTCATGGTCACCTATACAAAGCCTCAAATGACGCCATGCTAATGGTGGAGTGATAAATTTTGTTGTATGCAAACTCCACCAGTGGTAGGTGGTCCTCCCAACTGTAGCCAAAAATCAAGGATGCAAGCATGAAGCATGTCCTAAAGTTTCTGTATGGTCCGCTCCATCTGACCATCTATCTGAGGATGGAAGGTGGTGATCAAGAAAACATGAGTCTTGAACACCTCCTATAATCCCTTCCACAACCCTGATGTGAAACGAGCATCGTGATCTGAGACAATCGTCGATGGAACCCCGTGAAGCTGCACAATCTTCTGTATATAGAGGCATCCCAATCCCTCTACTGATCCCTACTCTAGGATGGGTAGGAAGTGGGATGACTTGGTGAGTCGGTAAATAATCTTCTAGATAGAATCGTGGCCCCTAGATGTACATGGTAGCCCCGTCACGAAGTCTATAGAGATACCATCCCACTTCCATTCCAGCACCTCAAGTGGTTGCGCTAAGCCTGCTGAAAATTGATGCTCAACGTTCACTTGATAACAAGTGAGGTATTGTGTAATGAACTTCACCACCACTTTCTTCATCCCTAGCCACTAGTACTGACACCATAGGTCATGATATATATTCGCCACACCAGGATGTACCGCTAAAGGGGATGTATGGAACTCCCTCAACACCTCCTCCCGTAGTGTCACTGGCACCATGGTGTGCCCTTTGAAGTGGATGACGTACTCCATACCTTCATAAAATCCATCAAGAGCCTATCATGAGGATATCTGAGCATGTCGGGCCTCACAGTTCACATCCCCAAGCTATGCCTACCAAAGACACTGAAGGAGTGGGGGAGTGACAGTCATAGACTGGAGGTAAGATGCTCCATCACAATCCACGAATGATATCTGCAACGTGGCTAGCTGCTCTGTCACCTCACTCAGTAACTACAGTCCAGACCTCCTGCTGAGTGATTTTTCCACCAAGTTCCCCTTTCTTAGGAGTATAGAATATCTCAAAGTCAAATTCCTGGAGGAACTCCAGCCATTTCCACTGTCTTAGGTTTAGGTCCTTGTGTGAGAAGATATACCTGAGATTCTTGTGATCGAAGTAGACAATAAACTGTTCTCCCAACTATTCTCTTAGCTCCCAGAGCTTCACGGAAGCCATCTGATATGTAGTTTTAGATATTGGTGCCATACTAGGGGACAATCTAATGCAGAAGTCCCTCTTCCTATAGGTAAGTAATCCTGGAAACATCTTTTGAAAGGATGTTCCCAAACTCTGCCACTACTGTTGGGAATTGAAAACTCAAAACACTTTCTTCCACGATGGTAAGGTTGGATGACTCAAGAGTGACCAACTGCAACCTCCTATGCATGAGTTTATCCCATGATGACTGGGTTTCCTTTTTCACTGACTAAGGAAAACCGCATTCCAACACTATAGATATACCAAAAACTTTTTTCCTAAAATAGTCAATCTTAACATGAACTGTGGATGACCAATACATACCCAAACTAACATCGTAAGTCCTTGATGCTTCCACAAAGAGGTTCCAACAAAAAATCTCACCTCAAGGTCTAGATCACACTGTCGGTATAAGTGTGATTATCAAGTCTCATCTCATAGGTATCTCCAGACATAAGGGTTAAGTCAATGGTTTAACTGGAAACTCTAGGTCTTGAACTAGATTCGTGATGAGAAGGAATGATTAGTACATATGTCTATTAATATGACAGATAATAGTAGACATGGACTGTACCTCAAATTACTCTTGGAGCCCTTGGGTTACACTCCTTGACCCCATGCAGCTACTCCCTTCCCCTGTCCTTTATCTCCCTGAGCCTGGTGGAGACCACATTGGGGTGGTGGTTGTAACATGTTGAAATGTATACCACTTCCTGATGCTCTCCTAGCCCCACTTCCATGTCTGATGCCCTAAAGATTCATCTGTCTCTATCACTTCCTCTTCCCGAAACATTTTACACACCCAAGTCTTTGAGAATGGCGTCAGTTTCCTGATCTCCCACTACTAACATTCACTGGATGTATCTTCTCATCCAAAGAACATTCAACCAAAAAGGTTCCCTCTATCACCCTAATATAAGTAGGAATTCATAGAGGAATAATGTCATCTTGGATGCCCCTAAACACATCTAACTCAGAGGTCCAAGCCCTGAATCATTGTTCGTATCATATTCATTGAGTACCTGGAATGGTCAATACACCTTGACGAATACTTAGCTACCAAAATTTCATCCTTCTAAAGCTGTAGAAGATCTTGGGAACACATACCCCTTAGCTTTTTATGGAAACATAACCCTTCTCTTAGGAAGGTTCTCAAGCTCTGTCCATAGAAAATTCACCTCATTGTAAGATAGGGGTAATCTAAACCCTGCCATCGCCCTACTGATCCACATACAAGGATCACTACCAGGACCACCATATGATTTAATGGTTCTCTTTCTAGATGGAAACACAATCACCACCTCAAGATAGTCCTTAGCTACCTGTGAGTCAAGTTCACATCAAACCTGAGGGGTATCTGTCACTGAAACTCATGTAAGGCACAAAGCCTATATGTGTCCTCTACCGGTAGTGCCGATAGTAACTGATGACCAACGGGTAGTGGTATCGTTGGGACACTACCTGAAGGTACCATATCGGGAAACAATACTTTTACTGAAGCCTCATCACACTGTGGACCATCCTTATGGTCATGCATTGGAATCCAGGATGGTTGTCTGTGTGAAGGCATCTTGAAAGAGAATCAAGATAAACCATGATCAATAAATTATACATGGCGAGATGAATCAAAAGAGATTAAAATAAAAACATTTCAAAAACACATGTAATCAATGTTTTCATGTACAGAGTCGTAAAATGGAATTCAGGGTCCTGGTGTATGGATACATTGATCTTCACACCAACACTGGACTCCCAGGACTAAAATCTAAACTCAAGACACTTAAAAATATTGCTCTATTGAAAACATAGACTCTTAGTTCTTATGGTAGAACCGACCACCCTCTGATACCACTTTGTCATGACCCATCCTCCGGGGCCTGTGCCGTGACTACCCCAAGCCCACCTTCTATAGGCCAGGGGTTGGAGACTAGCACCAGAAAGGTATTTCCCTAAAATGGGAAGGCATTTCCTCAAAACCTGTACACACACAGATAGGGTATACTGTGCACAAGTAAAACACAATGAAAGAATAAAGGTTTAACCACAACTAAAAACCACCAAAGAGTGTAAAAGCAAGTACTGAAGTAAAGGGGACAGAATAAAAGCCCAACTGAAATGGAAATACAACAAAAGGGAAAACAACCCCTGAGGTCGTCTGCCAAGGATCCTACCTGAAGGGTAAGTACAACTCATCACTGCGGCTCTCCACGTCAAATGGTCACCTCTATACACCATCAAGTCCTGGATCCTCGATACTCAGTCAAAACTACCCATCGACTTCATAATACACAACAAGGAGTGGGTGAATCCCATGCAGGAGTGAGTGTAACAATACCCAGTAGGGTCCCTGAGACCCCTAAAGGTCTCTCAGAATTCCACAAAGTAAAAATGACAAAGCATGATCTCAATTACAAATCACAAAGAAAAAGATATCTCACACCAGGTATACAACTCAGAGTTCAGGAATAAATATGATTAGTCTTAAGATATATCATTTTATTCTATTAAGAATTTTCTACAAATGAACCACGAAGGATTTGTTCCATTATCGATCCACACAGGGATGTATGTCACTGATCCATAATGGGACGCTCTAAGGCTGGTCCTCATTGGGTCGCGCATTGCTGATCTACACAGGGTCTCTAGAATGATGATCCACACAGGGTCACTATGATGCTGATCCGCACAGGGTCTCTATGATGCTAATCCACACAAGGTTGCTATGATGCTGATCCACATAGGGTCGTTATGATGCTGATCCACACATGGCCACTATAATTTCGATCTATACAGGGTCTCTATGATTTTGATCCACACAGGGTCTCTATGATGCTGATACACAAAGGGTCACTATTCAAATGACAGCTAGCCACATGATTCCCCACACTCGGTGCACTTGAGTTCTATAAAAACTACTTATCAAGATATCAGTCATTCCTCAACTATCATGAAGTTCCAAAAAGGTGTAACCCAAAGGACCACCATGTCGTAAGGGTTCCAATGCGAGAGACAACACGTCAATCGGATGCCCGATCTGTGAGTTATAAGCGTTTTAGTATTAAGGGCCCAGTTGGATTCATGTTCGATCCAACCCGGCCATACTCCAACTTTCTCAAAAAACTAAGGTGGAGTATTGAAAAGGTACCTTCTTGTTTCAAGGATTCCAGCACCATAGACGGTTCATCAAACGGACCTCTGGTTTGTGAGATACGACCTTCTAAGCATATCTGGGCCGAAAAGGGTCTGGGTCCGGTATGATCCGACCCATCTCGACCTGGGCTGATCCGGTCTGGGTCTGACCCGGTCGGGGTCTGACCTAGATATGTCCCGGTCCAGGTCCGACCTGTGTCCAACCCCACCCGGAATAAATTGGCTTGGCCAGCTTGAGTGGGCTAGGTTGTGGGCTCAACCCGCTGGGCCGCAGATCGACCTATCCCGCCTTGGTTGGGCGCGGCCTACCTCGGCTGAGTGTGACTTGCCGAGCCGTATGGGGTCGGATCCCCTTACTGAATGGACATTCTGTCCATTCATATTGTAATGGCAGTGCCGCATGGTGCCACCCCTTGTCAGCGGGACCCGGGGGTGCGTTTCCCCTCTGTCGCGACTCCAAGCTGTGGGGCACGTGTCCCCTTCACCACGGTTTGAAGCCGCAACCTCCCTCCACCATGGATCGAAGCCACGACCTCCCTCCGCCACGACTTGAAGCCGCGGCCTCCCTCTGCCATGACTGGAAGTTGCGACCTCCGTCCGCTGTGACTCGAAGCCGCGACCTCCCTCCGCTGCATCTCGAAGCCGCGACCTACCTCCACGGTGTGCGACAACGCGCCGCCTGCTGCCAATGCGGCCGGCCAAGGGCCGCCCACCCCTGCTACCCACCGTAGTGCCTTTGGGTGTTGTCATCCTTTGTGGCTGGCAAGAGCCAGCCACCACCATCACCGGTTTCCGACCGGGCTTCCGCGCGCCACCAGGTGAGCGCCGGTGGTCCGTTTTCCCTTTAGATTGCGCCTATGGGCCTCCTAGGATGCTACCAACACTGTGTGGCTCCCGAATTCATCTTTCTGCCATATTTTCTAGTTGCCCACGACCACAAATGAGTTTGGCGGAGGGTCTATGCCTTGTTCATTTGGCCCGTGCCCTCCACGTTAGCATAACAACATGGGAGGGAAATTTTAATTATAAAAACTCCCATAAAGTAAACCCTACAATATCCTCCTGTATTAATGAAAAAAACATGGAACAACCCATTGGACTGTTGATCCGTGTTCTTCATAATATTCAAGAACATGCTAAAGGGGAGGAATCAAGCATAAACCCCTACCTCGAGTTCATTAGAAGATGTCGCGATTATGAGAGAAGAATCCACGTTCGTTGAAGTTGTTAGTGTTTTTCCTTTCGAGATTGATTCCTCCAATGTCATCATTTAAGCCTCTATTATTCGTTGGAGGGAAAGACACCATGACACTTCATCAGAGGTTCCTCACTTGAGTTCCAAAAACCCGTGCCCGAGCTTCGTTTAAATAGATGTGAGGAACCAACCACGTTGCATAAAATTAATGCAGTTCATTAATGAGCCGCATTTAGTGTTCCATTAAAGCGACCAACATCAAGGTTATGCAACCCAAGGGTCAAGTCATTGAATGAACTATTAACTCTGCGGTCCCACCACATCACTCAATGGTTACAAAAAGAGATAAAATAACTCATGGAGTTATTTTATTATTTTTTTGTAAAGTCCAAAAATTAACTTTTTCGTTCGACCCTTTCCGGTCGAAGTTAATATTCGCCTAAGTGAATCCTGATGATGAAAATTCAACATTGCCCTCATATTTTTAATTTGATCACTGGTTAAAAAATATAAATTTCCACTCGCACGTTTACTGAATGTATCTTAAAAAAGTTCAAAAATTATTGACAGTCACCCTCAACCCGCGTGGGTCGGGGATAGACTCTGCCTAAGGGGAACACGCCCTCACGAGCTCAATGGTACTCTCAGATTTCCTATCTGAGTTACCATTTAGGACTTATATAATTTAACAATAAAATAATTGTTACGTAATTATTTTATTTATGGCCAAAAACTAACTTCCACTGTTGGCTCGTGCCAGCCAATGTTAGGATCTGCCTAAGGAAAGCATACCCTCATGAGTTCAGCGGTGGTCTGAGATTTTTAATCCAAGTCTTCATTCATGAGTTATAAGCATTTAAAAAATAAAATAATTTCGTTTAATTATTTTATTTATGGTTATGCCATTTTTGGGTTTTCTCACCGGAGGCCTGCACTGACTAAACTTAAGTCGTTCTTAGGGTAAACCTGCCATCCTAAAAGCAACAGTGCCCTCATATTTCTGATCTGGGAACCCATTTAATAGTTATTCTACTTTTTCAGGAAAACCACTCACACATGCTATTTAATGCTTAAATTTTTTTGACGGATCATTCTGGGCACTCTGGGCCTCAGAATCACGTGCCATAAATTTTTGAAGTCTTGTAATAATTTCATATAAAAAAATTATACGGAATTTCTGGGACATTACACATGTTAAATATTTTAGTTTTAGTAATGGATGAATCCCAAAGGAATCAATTTAGGGATGGGTTCCATGGGAAACAGGGGGATTGTTCTGTTGGGAAACCTAAAATGGATAAGAGTTAGAGTGAAAAATATTGTGATTATGCCAAACTAGATATAAATAATTATGATTAACAATGTGAACATATTTGAAATAAGAAACACAATAAATTGAAGAAGGATAATGTCTTATGGAGGCTCACATGATGGAGATGATGAAGGAAAGAATGTTTAGCTTTCTACATGTAAAAAATATAAGAAGAAGCACCCTAGGGAATGTCTCAAAGGAACAAGATTTTTTTTGTGTATAAGGATTGAACATCTATATCAGGATTATTAAAGAAAGATAAATAGGTTTACTAATATAATGGAAGGTATAAATGTACCAAGTAATATACCACCCACACTTCAATGATTCAAATGCAAGGAGTTTATGAATTATGTAAATTAATTCCCTAACACTAGAATAAAAATTATAATAGGTATCAACGAACTCCCCAAACAAAAAAAATACTATATAAATTAGGTCATAAAAACAAATGTAAAACAATAAATTCACTCTAACTTCATATTTTTGGGTATTGTAATATATTCTAGGCACCGCAGTAAGCTATAAATTTTTATAAGAATATTAAATCATCACCCCAATGATTCAACTATTAAATAAAACTTATATTTTTATGAATATTTTATCCCAATTTAATGTTTTTTCAAATGTGATTGATTCCAATATTATTATTATTTATTTAGATAAATTTAATGTGATTTCAGAAATGGATTGGTTCTCTCCACTTAGAGGATTTTTTTGGAACAAAAAGATGAAATTTCATATCAACATATGTTAGTATATGAAAGTATTATTATAAAAACCATTTATAAGGAAATTATATAATGTGGGTTTTTATACCAAATAACTATAGGCTCTTGGA